>RJWM01048091.1:0-11631 GCA_004363535.1 Dasyprocta punctata | reverse complement strand
AGTAGCCTACTTGGAAGGGGCCAAGCATGTAGAGTAGCCTTGATTCAAAGCAACCTGTCCTCAAGAGAACCAGCTATCTCCTTGATATTAGCATTAATCCCTTCCACTAGGACTCATCTCTTAAAGAATAGTCCTTTCCACACCACTACACTGGGAACTAGGCTTCCCCACAGGACTCTTCAGGGACCACATTCAAACCATATACAAATGATGGCAGCCTTTCATAATTCCATAAAATTCAGAAATGCAGACTAAAATGATAAACAAAGACCCCACCTGTATATTTTAAGCAGAGAAAAGAACATCTCAAATTTAGAATTAATTTCATTTCCCAGAGCATATTCAGTCATCTTGAACTTTATGATTTGTTCATGAAGCTATTACTTCAATTGAAATGAAGTTGAACAAATATAACAGCCTATCATTAAAATTATATCAGTTGTAACCATTACAGTAAACAGTTTTCATGTATTTAATTAGTTTGCATCCCCCAAGTTAAATGTGTTCAGTTCTTGAATTCATTGTGAGTTTATTTTTGTTCACAATGTGTTTGAAAAAATTCCCCACCAGACAACCATTCACTTGACTTAGGAGTTATTTTTTCTTTTTTTTCCCCCCTCAATTTCTTCCCCTTCCTCCTCACCCTAAAAATCATTACTTTTTGTCCTTTGCCTATAGCTTGAAAAGGCTCACTCTGTGGGTGTCTAATGAGGAAACAGCCACAGGGAGGTTGGTAACTGGCACACCCCTTTGCCGCTGCAGCCTCCCTCCATGTGCTGGCCAAAGACTTGGACTGTGTCTGCAGCACATGTGATATTCTCATGGCCTCATTTGGGATAACATTTAAATAAAGCTTGCTACAGCAATGCCCAATTGCACGACCCATAATTAGACTGAATAACATTTTCCATTTTAAACCCTGATTTTGCAGGATTTACTACTTGGCCCATAAAATCTTGTTCCAAACTTAGACTTGGCATAATTTTTTTGCATAAGTGAATTTGCCATAGCAATAAATCATGAGCTCAGTTCTCGAAGCTGTGAGGTGAAGACCAGACTCATATTCTTTGACAGGGGAGAGTCCCCATTGGTTTGTGTGAGGGTAGCAGCATCCTTGTTCTTGCTGGTTTTGCACACATGCTGTGGAACATCAGAAGACAGACCTGGGTTAGGGAAAGTCCCAGGATGCAATTCAGGAAGGGAGCACATAAGTGATATTTTTGCCCTGAGGGTGGTAAAGAAACAGTTAAAGGCTTAGCAAAGAAAAGTGAGAATAACATAAATTAGGAGGCGTGTTTCCCCTTTGGATATGATAAGTGAAGATAGGAGGGTCTCTGAAAAAATCATCTATGCACAAATCATATGTATACATTTTTTCAATGAAACATGCCAGCAATGAATTTTAGCACCTGGTCTTGTGCAACACTCTTCCCCCTGCCACCTGAAGGACATTGACCAATATCCACTAAAAGAAGGAAATATTCCTATTTCAAATTATTTTTTTGGGAGGGCCAAGTATTGTTCTGTCCTGCAGAGGTTCTCCTAGCATGGTCCTTGAGTAGCATCCATGTTACCTGGGAACTCATTAAAAATGTGAATTCTTGGGACTCTTCCTAAACCTTCTAAGCCAGAAACTGGAGTGGGGTCCAGAAACTCATGTTTTTATTAGTAATTTGATACTTGCCAAAGTTTGAGTTACCATTGGTGTAGTCTTTAGGATCAGAGCTCTGTGGTCATATGGACTTGTGGTATGATTCAGGTCTAAATGTCTCCCAATAGCCCATGTGTCAAAAGTGTGATTTCCAGTCTGTAGCACAATTAAGAGGTGGTGGAATTGTGAGGAGGTGGAGCCTAGAAGCAGGAAGTTAGGTTAGTGGGAGCATGTTTTTCAGGAAGCCCAGCCTCTCCTCTTAATCTCTCTCTTGCTTCATGGCTTCCATGAGATGAGTAGGCTCCCTCTGCCTCGTGCTCCTGCCCTAATGCACTGTGCTGCTATAGACCTAAAGCAATAACCAAACTACAATGAACTGAAACCTCTGAAGTCACGAGTCAAAGTAAACCTCTTTTCTTCCTATGTTGATATTCTATAGTATTTGTCAAAATAATGCAAAACTGATTAATACAATCTGGTTTTTCTCTCTTGGTGTTCTGCTATCTTTTGCAAATTACTTTAACCTCCTTGAGCTTCAGTATCTTCACTTCTCAATGGACATATTAATAGTGATAATGATGAAATAACAATGATAAATGAAATAGCATACCTACTTTATGGAATTGTGTATTTATTAAATGAGCTAGTGTATATGAAGTCCTTAGTATATCATCTGGAAGATTAAAACTGCTTAATAAATAATAATTATATTCATACAACTAGAGAAGAAAAGGAGAAATTTTGGGAGAAATATTTCCAATTTCCTAAGATATGGCAATAAGACCTTTTCTCAATAGTTTTTCAAGTTATTTAAATAGAATTACATAGTTAATGGAACACATATGAAATATAGTAGGGTGTTGGGAATTTGCTTGTTGAATAGTTTGTTGGGAATTTTTAAAGATATTAATTAGCCAATATTAATAAAATGTTTCAAAGATGAATATTATTACAGAAGTTATAAAAATTGTTATTATATCAAAGGTTATGCATCTGTCATTACCCATAACAATTAAAATATGCAGTTGTTATTATTTATACTTGTACATATTTATTTCTTAATATAATGCCACAGGGAACAATGAACATACCTTTTTTTTTAATTTAAGAGAAAATGGACACAGAAAAGAGAAACAAAAAGCAATAGAGACAAACAAACAACAACAACAAAACTGATATGATAAAATTATAGGTTTACAAAATGAGATGATTGAAATTTGACAGTAGTTAAAATATTGCATATCGTTACCTTCAAAGGGGTTGTTCAGATTAATAGATATAGACATGTAAAATTGATCTAATCATATGAGTATTAACTGTTCTTTTTCAATAGCTAATGCATTTAGTAATATAGTCATTTTCACTGTCCTATGTATATCTATTTATAAATTTATGTCTTTTTCCTTTTCCCTTCCTTCCTCCTTTCCCCTTAGAATACCTCTTGTTGTCATTAGAATAACTGCCCATATCATCAGGCCTAATATAATGAAACAAAATAGTTCAGAATAAAACCAATAAAAAATAAAACAATGGTCACAGAAAAGAGAAACCAAAAGCTAAAGGGACCAACAAACAGCGATAACAAATCCGATGCTGTAACATTATAGGTTTACAAACTGAGATGATTGGAATTTGACAGTGCTTGTAACATTGTATGTTATTACCTTCAAAGGGGTTGCTCAGATTGACAGATATAGACATGTAAAATTGATCTAATCATGTGAGTATCAACTGTTCTCTCTCACCAGTTAATGCATTTAGTAGTGTAGTCACTTTAACCATCTTATGTATACCCTCATATAAATCTATGTCACTTTCCTTTTCCCTTCCTTCCTTCCTCCTTTCCCCTTACAGTACCTCTTGGTGTCTTCAAAATAACTGCCCATACCATCGGGCCTAATGTAATCAAAATAGTACTGAATAAAACCAATAACAAATAAAACAATGGAAGCAATACATAGTAATACAACGTTGATTTCTATAATGCCTCATATTATCTTCTAAGCAGTTGCCTGTATCATCTGCTATAATACAATCAAACAAACCAAAATAGGTTAAAATCACTCAAAACAGAACAATGAAAGCAATACCAGGTTTCAAAACGAGGTGATCAAATATCAATAAAGGCTACCCTAATATATTTTATTATCTTTAAAATAGCTATGTCATCATATATAATAAAATTAGGCAGGTCGAGCTAGAGTAAGATCAAACTAAACAGCTCATTGAAAACAATACTGGACTCAAATCCCAATGATGGATTGTTCAATTGTCTGCCTCACTCGGTGATATCCCTCTGCTGCTGTTTCTGGAACTGTGGACTTTTTTTAAATCTGTCTCTAAAATGTCCTTCCATATTCTTTGTAGGGTTGACTTGGTTGTCATAAATTCCTTTAGTTGTTTGTCGTGGAAGTATGTTGTTTCTCCATTGATTTTGAAAGATAGTTTTGCAGGGTACATAATCTGGGTTGAAAGTTGTTTTCCTTCAGGGTTTGAAATACTTCACTCCAACCTCTTCTTGACCTGATGGTTTGTGTTGAGAAGTCTGTCGTGATTCTGATGGGTTTTCCTTTGTAGGTGATCTGTTTTTTTTTTTTTCTCTAGTAGCTTTTAATATTTTGTTTTTGTGTTGAATTTCTGGGATCTTGATTATTATATGTCTGGGTGTAGGTATATTTTAGTTATGTTTAGCTGGGGTTCTATATGCTTCACTTATCTGAAAGTCACTTCCTGTTCCCATGCTTGGAAAGATTTCTGAAATTATTTCTGTAAGTAGTCTTTTACTTTGATTTGTATTGACCCCTGCTTTTTCACTCACACCTTTTATTCTCAAGTTGTTTCTTTGGGTTTTCTTGCAGGCACTGTATTGTTACTTCCAGGTTTCTTGTTATTTTTAAGAGATCTTTCCTTTCTTGATCACAAGCTTCAAACCTGTCTTCAAAGTTTGAAAGTCTATGTTTAGTTGCCTTCGGGTGGTTCTGCCAACTTTCATTGGAGTTTTTGATTTCCTGGTAGTCTCTTTGAATCTGTTTCATGCATTCCAAATCTTTTTTGTATTGTTCATTCAAGGTTTCCCTCATTTTCCTATCCTCCATTTTTCATCTATGTCTCCTTTAGAGATGCCTAGCAATTCTTTTATTATGTTTTTCATTTCTTCTTTTAGTTGAGTTAGTATTTCTGCTCTAATTTCTTTTATAGCTTCATGAAGTTGTTTCTTTACTTCAGTTGTCATCACCTAAGAGACTTCAGTTGTGGGATTCTCAACCTCTTCTGCACTTGCTTCTCCCGGATTTGTTCTGCTTGGATTGGAGACCAGAGACTGCCCTTTGCTTTTTTGTCTTGGCATATTCCTGGGTTGTTGTGGGCAAGTGTGTACTGGGGATCTTGTAATTTCTCTAGAGTGAGCTAGTGCTGATTGTGTATATCTGATGGCTACTACTGGGTGTGTTGTTACAGCGCTGTCTGCTGCTTTTCCCCAGCCTGTCTTGGCTCCCCCAGTGTCTGGCACAGTGTGTGGGGGCGGGGCCACTGCCTCAGAGCCTGGGCCAGTTGTTCATGAAGCTTCCACTATCACCCCTAGGCCACGTGTGGAGCCCTGGTCTCCAGACCGAGCCGGTCACCTGCTGGGACTCTCTGGGGCTCGGTTGGAGCAATTTCTGCAGGACCGTGCCCAATTAGGAACAGTTCTGGTCCCAAGATGGCTGCCAGCCCCTCTCTCTCCCTCATGGCGGGTTGGGATTTGCTGCACTCACCAGCCAGTTTTAGTCCTCCAGGTCTGCTCCCCCTGTCCACTGCCACTCTCCTCTGATGGTGCCCCTCTGGGCTGAGGCCTCCAGGGTTGCCACCGCCGCTGCCACTGTTACCGCCCCTGCTGCAGCACTTTAATTGCGTGTCCCCAGGTTCCAGCAACTCCCTTTACAAAGTGGATCCGGCTCCAGGCAGAGGTGCCGCCAGCCACCGCCTTTGATTGCTTCTTTTTACACTTTCTGTGAGCTTCAATTCTTGTTTTAGATTCTTCCTGGATCCAGAGGACCCACCTCCCTCTTTTTTGTCTTCCCCATGTTGCTATATTCCAGATTTTGGATGGTATCTTTCAGGGAGACCGCTCACCCTGCTGTTTACCATTCCACCATCTTGTCCCCACTCCAATAAACATATCTGAAAGATTTAAAAATAACTTCAATAAAGGAGAATAATAATAATAATAATAATAAATAATAAATTCTTAACTACCTGTAATTTTTGGCAAACAAAAAATTTTGTCATTAATACTTTAATTAAAAAAAGTGAGTTTTCACCTTGAAATTTAGAATTTATACTTATATTCTGATTTTTTTTTATCTTGAAAGTAGCTTGAATTCTTGCTCTTTCTATCTGTATATATACAGATTTCTCTTCCAAGTTGAATTCTCCATCCATCTATCTACCAATCCATCCACTGATCGATGCATGCACCTATTGGCTGCAGGTAATATTAAAGTCTTACTTTTCAAAATAACTACATGGGCTGGACTCAGTGGTGCACACCTGCAATATCAGATACTTGGGAGGCTGAGGTAGAGTGGCACAATTCAAGCCCAGCCTGGGCAACTTAATGAGACTCTATCTCAAAATAAAAACTAAAAAGGGCTGGGGGTGTAGCTCAGTGGCAGTGTGGCTAGCATATATGAAGCCCTGGGTTTATTCCCTCTCACCACAAAACAATAAATCAAAAAACAAAGCTACATGACTATAGTGGAAAATTTTTATTCTTCTGTTGGACCTAAGTGCAAATGATGAGGAGTAGAAGATCTAATTTGTTTAACTTTGTAGTACAACATTGTGAATACTTTCACAGATAACTTTCAGAAAGAGGCATTGCCTGTGCTTGAGGATAAGAGATTCAGGATGAGGAGCTGGGTTGCACTGAAAACTCCTTACATGGTAGAGGTGATTGTGGGAAACTGGGCAATGTCCTCTTCATGAGGGTCCAGTTGAAACCGCCAGGAGGCCTCTTAGATAAGACAGTCTTCTAAATTTCCTCTTTCTTTTTATTTCTAGACTGGAAGAGAGGATGCTAGGATGTAGCATGATATGTGGAATCCAAGAATAGGACGAGACAATCAGTTGGATTGGGTGCAAGGCCCTTCATTATTTTCTAGCTATGAGACCTTGGGTGAGTCACTTCTCAGAGACTTAGGTTTCTTTTTTTAAGTTATGAAACAGTTATTATTGAGGTCAAGTAAAATAATACATTTGAAAATGTGGTAAAACTGCAGAATACTACAAATGTTAGTTGCTATTATTAAGGTTGTGACCCATGCTTATTAGGCCAAAGCTCTACTGTATTTCTCTTTCACTCCAAAAAGGAAAGACTGGAAGTATCTTTTACCTCCTTAGTTATTTTACTCTAAGTATTTTATTCTTTTTGATGCTCATATAAGTGGGATCATTTTCTTGATTTTTTTTCAGGTGGTACAGTGATAGTGTCTGAAAATACTATTTTTATTGTTGAATTTGTGTCTTGCAACACTATTTATTTTTACATATGTTGTTCACTATTTCTAACAGTTTTCTTTTTTGAATCTTCAGGAATCCTTCAGGAGTCAAATCTTTAGGAGTTTTCTATATAGGAAGATTATGTTATCTGCAAACAGTGACAATTTCACTTCGTCCTTTTCTATTTGGATGCATTTTTCTCCCTCATAATTATTCTGGCAAGGATTTCTAGTATTGTCTTGAACAGAAGCAATGAAGTGGAAATTCTGTCGTGTGCAGCACTGGGGATCGAACTCACAACCTCGTGCCTGCCAGACAGGCGCTTAAGCCATTGAGCCAAACTCTCGGCTCTAGTTTTTTGAGGCAGGGTTGCACTATGTAGCTCAGGTCGGCCTTGTGCTTGTGTTGTAGCCCAAGCTGGCCTCGAACTCATGACACTCTGCCTACCTCAGCCTCCAGAGTGCTGGGATTAAAGGCCTGAGCCCCCATGCCCGGCTTCTTGTTCCTGATGTTAGAGGAAAAGCTTTCAACTTTTCACTGTGGTCATGTCATCTATCCTTTATTATTTTGAGGTACCTTTCTTCTACTTGTTAAGAATTTTTATCATGAAGGATATTTAAGTTTGTTAAATATTTTTCCTGTGTCTAATGAGATGATCATATAGTTTTAATCCTTCATTTCATTAATATGATCACCACTTTAACTGTTTTTCATGTGTTGAATGATCCCTGCAAAATGCACTTGATCATTTTAAATGATTCTTTTAAAATATTATTAAATATGATTTACAGTTTCACTGAGGAGTTTTGGATCTATGTTCATCAGGGATATTGCCCTGTGGTTTCCTTGTAGTCATTTTTTTGTTTGTTTTTTGCTTTGGTATTGGCATTATGTGCACTCATTAAATGAGTTTGGACATATTTCATTCATTTTGATTTTTTTGGAAGAGTCTGAGAAGAATTGGCATTAGTTATTTTTAAGGGCTTGTTGGTGTTAATTCATGAAATCCTCCTGTTACAGGCTTTTATTTGACTAGAGACCATTTTTTACTGATTAGATCTCTTTATTTGTTATTGATCTACTCATACTTTCTATTTTTTCATGTTTAGTCTTGTTAAGTTTTATGTATCTAGGAATTTGTCCATTTTTTCTATGTTGTACAATTTATGGCTATTACTTGTTTATGTATTCCATTATGATGTTTTGTATTTTTGTAGAATTCTTGTAACATCTCACTTTTAAAATTCTTAATTTACTTACCAGAATCTCCTCTCTTTTTTCTCTGGTTTGTCAGTTTGGTTATCTTTTCAAAAATCAGCTCTTACTGCCATTAATCTTTTGTTTTTGTAAAGTCTTTTGTTTCTGCTCTGGTCTTTGTTTCCTTTCTTTTGCTAACTTTGGGCTTTGTTTTTCTTTTCTCATTCATTGAAGTACAAAATTAGGTTGTTTGTTTGTCATCTTTTTGCTTAATATATACTTTTATTGCTAAAAACATCTCTTAGAACTGCATTTGTTTTATTCTATATCTGTTGGTATGCTGTATTTTCATTTTTATTTCTTGGTTTCCCTTTTGGCTTCTTATCTCTCATGGGTTATTCAGGTGTGTGTTGTTCAACTTCCATGTATTTGTGAATTTTCTGAAATTCTTCGTGTTATTGATTTCTAGTTTCATTCCACTGTGATCACAAAAGACATTTGATATGATTTAAATCTTCCAAATTTTGTGTTGTGTAAAACATGTATCATCTGTCCTGGAGAATAGTCCATGTGCCCTGGAAAAACACATGCATTTTATTGTTGTTGGATGAAATGTTCTATGCGTGTCTGTTGAGTGCATTGGTCAAGTCCACAGATTCTGTATTGATTTTTCTGTCTAGGTGATATTTCTAATTGATTACCCAGTTGAGACTGGCATATTGAAGTCGCCTATTGTTACTTTATTGGTATTTCTCTCTTCAGTTCTGTTAATACTTGCTTATAGATTGAAGGGAGTGAATCATGGGGATGTGACTGTAAGAACTATATGTGTTTTCCTGCACCTACTTCTCTTACTTGACTTTCTCTGTGCTTCCTGGGTGCCGTGAGATAAGTAGCTTCCTTCCACCATCCCATCTACTGTGATGTTTCTACCTTTGAGTCAGATGACTGTGGACTGAACCCTTAGAGACCATGAGGTAAATTAAAACTCTTCTGCTTAAAGTTGTGTGTGTGTGCCAGGTATTTTGTCACAGTGAAGGAAAGTTGACTAAGACAACTTTAGTAGAAGCATTTTGCATTGTTTAATCCAGTGAAAGATATTGATTTTAATATATTTATTTTGCAAGTAATTATTTTACTTTTGAATTTCTTGTAATATTTTTCAGGTGATGCTTTTGGGGACACATGACTCTTGGAGAATACTTTTAGATCTTATATGGGAAAAGTTGCAAAATGATTATCAGTGCCTATTTGATCTTCGACTATTTAATGGTGCACTTGTATGTTACCTAAACAGCAGCAGCCTTATCTCAGACATTTCCCCAAGTTTTCCTCCTTCTTGCCTTCAGTAGTTCCTACACATGCTTTCTTGTTCTATCCATAATCTCATTCTTACTCTTCACTTCATTTAGGTAACCTATTTAATGCTGTCTTCCAATTACACCTCTGTACACTCCTTGGTTTCATTGTACCTCCAGACTTGTGCATGAGATTATCTATCACCCTCAGTTCTTTGATCATTACTGTCTTCCTTTTTCCTTCACCACAAACTGGGTTAGAGCCATGGGTGTGAGAGCTCTCTCTTGCCTTCTTCAGTTCCCCCAAATATCTCCCCAAAATTATCTAGCTAGAACAAGAACTTAATTTTCATTGACTACTTACTAACCTTGAGACATTTTGCAGATTCTCAGAAAAAGTTGTGAATGTTGTCGATGTGTGTACTACCCATCCTCATGGAGCTTAAATTCTGTGTGGAATCTGACATTGAAAGGAAATTTCTTCGTGTTTTTTTCTAGAGCTCCTTGTGAGTGCTGGGATTTCTAGACCTTCAGCTCCTTCTGCCATTGCTCATGCATGGTTTGCTGTCACTTCCTCTGTCAGTGATTGTGATAGTGGAGAGTTAAAACCAAAGGAAGACAAAAACTATTTTTATTAAAAAGACATTATCATATACATATACAAATTTTCTATGATTTGTACAATCACTATGTATATCTAAATTGTATCAATAAAATTAATAAAAAGCAAAACAAAGCAAAACAAAACAAAACAAATTCCCTAGGTAAAACAAAAAATGAAAAAAAGCTAGAAAAAGTCATAATAAATGTTATACAAAACCTTGCACAATTTTGCTTATTTATGCACATGATTTATTTTTATATATTGCTATTGTTTCTCATATTGCTTGAAAAGTCCTGAGGAGCAAGGGCTTGCTCATGTACCTTTCTTTCCCCAGAGCATAGCCAAGACAATTGCACAGAATTAATGTTTCGCATTATTGCCTCTTTGAATGGGATAATGTGATAAAATCCTCCAAACTCTTTCAGTGGGTCTCTTTTAGTGGCACTTCAAGTGACAACTTCATTTTCCTTGAGGTTTGCAGTTTTAAAAAAGCCAGGGAGAAATGGGCATGTGAAGTAGAGATGGCAGCAATTGTGGTCTTGGGAGGTATATTCTGTTGCATTAAATGAGAACCCACTCTCATCTGTGGTTTACTAATTATTGTTTTTTCTCTTTGCAGAACAAAGAAGTAGGAAAAAAATATTTTAAAGAAAACCCAAAGAATTACCATAGATCTTTTCTTTTGACTTTGCTAAACAAGAGCAGGCCTAGCTGGTGTCATTTTCAAATCTTGCCCTAACTAGTATTGATTTTTGTTTTTAGTCAAATTTGTTTGTGTGTTGGATGAATACTATCTGTGCATAGAATGACTAAGTTTTCTCAAATGTTTATATACGAAAGAGTATTTGTCTTCTACTGAGCTTGATTAATGACTAGGTTTACCTATATATTAGTTTCATGATGTTATATTAGTTGTTCTCAGAAAGTTTCTTTTTATGAGGATGGGCTAACATTTTAGGCTACTGGAGACAGAGTCCATAATGATTCTGTTTGGAATTTTTTCCTTATTATCCCTATCTGACAAAATTTGCAAGTAAAAAAAAAACCCTGGGGATATTGTACTACATGATTTGGAGATATGTACTTTTGTGACATTTTTTGTATGTTTTCTCTCTAGATTTTCTTCCTATCCATCTGGCTTAAGAGCCCCATTAAGTACTAAGGAAACTTAGAGAATAAGTTTCATAAGGAGCTTATGAAAAACTTCAAAATCATTTTTTCAATCTTCAAAGGTTGCTTCAGGGATTTACAAAAAAAAAAAAAAAAAAAAAGTGAGGGAAGATTTGCTGTTTCATTTGTCACAGTCAAACCAGAAATGTATTGAAGTTCTAATAGCTTAGCATTGGACTGTTTCTCAGCAGATTTCAAATGAGGATACAAATGACATTTACAAATGTTATTTA
>RJWM01048090.1:0-11631 GCA_004363535.1 Dasyprocta punctata | reverse complement strand
ATAATACTGTCCTAAATAACCAATGGGCCACAGAAGAAGTTAAAGAAGAAATTAAACAATATCTAAAATTGAATGAAAATGCAAATACAAATTACCGGATCCTGTGGTATACAATGAAAGCAGTCCTCAGAGGGAAATTTATAGCACTAAACTCTCATATAAGAAAAACAGAAAGAACACACATAAACAACCTAATGCTGCACCTCAGACTTCTAGAAAAAGAAGAGCAAGTCAAGTCCAAAGCCCAAAGAAGGGAGGAAATTATTAAGATTAGAGCAGAAATTAATGCAATTGAAACTAAGAAAACAATACAAAGAATTAAAGAATAGAAGAGTTGGTTCTTTGAAAGAGTAAATGAAATTGATAAACCCCTAGCCAACCTTATCAAGAAGAGGAAAGAAAAAACTCAGATTCATGCAATAAGAAATGTAAAGGGTGAAATCACCACTGACCCTGTGGAAATATGGAAGATCATCAATACCTACTTCAAAAAACTTTACTCACACTGATTCGATAACACAGAAGAAATGGACAGACTTCTAAATATCTATGAATTACCAAAGCTGAATCAAGAAGATGTAAAACTGCTGAATAACCCAATTTCTGCTAATGAAATTGAAAATGTAATTAGGACCCTACCAACAAAGAAAAGCCTGGGCCCTGATTAATTAACCACTGAATTCTACAAGAAATTTAGGAAAGACTTAATGCCAACACTCCTTAAGCTCTTCAATGAAACTGAAAGGGAAGTAAGTCTCCCAAACTCATTCCTGGAAACAAGTATTGCCCTAATTCAAAAATCAAAGAAAGACCCACCAAAAAAGAAAATTACAGGCCAATCTCCCTAATGAACATAGATGCAAAAATTCTCAGTAAAATACTGGCAAATAAAATACAGAAAATTATCAGAAAGATTATACGCCATGTTTCAGTGGGATTCATCCCAGGAATGAAGGGATGGTTCAACATAGGCAAATCGATAAATGTAATACACCATATCAAGAGGGTCTAGGACAGGAAACACATGATCATCTCAATACATGCAGAAAAAGCTTTTGACAAAACCCAACACTTCTTCATGATAAAAACCCTTCAGAAAATCGGAATAGATGGTCTCTACCTCAACCTGATAAAAGCCATACATCATAAACCAACAGCCAACATCTTAATGAATGGAGAAAAACTGAAAACTTGCAACCTAAATTCAGGAACAGGACAAGGATGTCCATTATCACCACTCCTATTCAATATAGTTCTGGAAATATTAGCCAGAGCAATTAGACAAGAGAAAGAAATAAAAGGAATAAGGATAGCAAAGGAAAAAGTAAAATTATTATTTGCAGATGATATGATACTCTACATAGAGGAACCAAAAAAATCCATTAAAAGACTTTTAGAAGTAATAACCAGATTCGGTAATATTGATGGATACAAGGTCAACACTCAAAAATCAGTAGGATTCCTGTACACAAACAGCAAAGTCACTGAGAGAGAAATAAGGGAAACCATATCCTTCACTATAAGATCCAAAAAAATAAAATACTTAGCAATCAATCTAACAAAGGAAGTAAATGATCTGTACAGTAAGAATTACACCACTCTGAAAAAGGAAATCAAAGAAAATTTCAGAAAATGTAAAGATATTCCCTATTCATGGATAGGAAGAAACAACATCATGAAAAAGACCATTCACCCAAAATTTTTATACAGATTTAATGCAATCCCAATCAAAACACCACTTGCCTACCTTGCAGAGCTAGAGAAAGCATTCCTGAAATTCATCTGGAACCAGAAGACACCCAGAATAGCAAAGGAAATTCTGGGCAACAAAGGTAAGCCAGGAGGCATCACAATCCCTGACTTGAAACTATACTACTAGGCTACTGTGATAAAATCAGCATGGTACTGGAATCAAAACAGATCTGAAGATCAATGGAATAAATTAGAAGATACAGCCACAACTACAAATACACTTAGCCAACTCATCTTTGACAAAGGGGCCAAACATGTACATTGGAAGAAAGATAGCCTCTTTAAAAAATGGCGCCAGAAAAACTGGCTTGCTATATGCCTTAAACTAAAACTAGATTCATATCTATCATCATGCACTAAAATAAAGTCAAAATGAATCAAAGATCTGAATATTAAAACAGAGACACTAAAGTTACCAGAAGACAAAGTAGGTAAAAATCTTGATGACATAGGAATAGGCAGAGTGTTCAAGAACAAAAATCAAATTGCATGGGAAACACTTCCCAGAATCAACAATTGGAATCTCATCTTACTAAAAAGTT
Source organism: Dasyprocta punctata (assembly GCA_004363535.1). Classification (NCBI taxonomy): domain Eukaryota; kingdom Metazoa; phylum Chordata; class Mammalia; order Rodentia; family Dasyproctidae; genus Dasyprocta; species Dasyprocta punctata. The sequence goes on along the minus strand of RJWM01048090.1, from coordinate 9,337 downwards.
TTTGCATGTCAAAGGAAACCTCCAACAAAGTGAAAAGAAAACCCATGAACTGGGAAAATATCTTAGCCAAATGTCCATCAGACAAATGACTTCTATATAAAATGTACAAAGATTTTAAAGAAATCAGGCCCCTAAAATTCAAGGACTCAGTCCAAAAATGGGCATCTGAGATGAATGCACACTTCTCAAAGGAAGAAATACAAATGGCAAATAAATAAATGAAAAAATGTTCAACATCAATGGTCATTCGGGAAATGCAAATTAAAACAACACTGAGATTCCATCTCACTCCAGAAAGAATGGACAAAATTAAAAAATCAACCAACAATAAATGCTGGAGGGGCTGTGGAGAAAAAGGAACCCTTCTCCACTGTTGGTGGGAGTGTTTACTGGTGCAACCACTGTGGAAATTAGTGTGGAGATTCCTCAAGAAGTTAGTGTTGGTGATCTCATTCAACCTAGCTATCCCATTTCTGGGCATTTTCCCAGAAGAATTGAAAACATCATACCACAGTGGTATTTGTGCACTCATGTTTATAGCAACACAATTTGTAATAGGAAACAACCCAAGTGCCCGTCAATCAAGGAATGGATAAAAAAGATGTGGTATTTTTATACAATGGACTGCTACTCAGCTATCAAGAAAGATTGCATTGAGACTTTTATAAGTAAATGGACAGGAGTTGAGACCATACTGATAAATGAGATAAATCAAATCCACATGTGTAAATACCGTATTTTCTCGCCAGTGTAAGAAACTGAAAAAGTATATATGATCCAAAATCTACAATAAATACTATGTAAGGGTAAAAACAGCTCAAAAAGCAAAAGTAATTGGAAAGAGAAAAGGTGGAAAGAGGGAAGGGAAAAGAAAAAAGATATAAATTTGTATATATGTATATGTAAGATAACTAAAATGAACATACTGCTGAATGTATTAGTTATTGAGAAAGAACAGTTAATATTCATATGATTAGGTCAATTTTATGTGTCTATATCTGTTAATGTAAAGAACCATTTTGATGTCTATAATATGCAATGTGTCAACCGTTGTCATTTCTATCATCCTGTTTTGTAAAACTGTAATGTTACTGTTGTGCATTTGCTCTAGTTGTTTGTTTGTCTCTTTTGTTTTCTGTCTTTCTTATATGTGTCTTTTTTTTCTTAAGTAAAAAAAAAAATTAAAAAAATAAAATAAGTCTCAGAAGTGTGTTAACCACAAATTATTCTCTGAATGGGCATTTGCAAGGGTACTAGAGAACAAAAGTATGAAAAAGACAGTGTCTTTGTGAAAAAGAAAATGGATGCCAGGACAGAAACTTGCTTTCATCCAATATTCTGTTTCTTCATCTTGTGCTAGAAGACAAACACTTCTACATCTTGTAATTTATTTGCAAGTACAAAGCAGTCAGTGCTCACAATACAAAAACAAAACTAGCTAGAATGAATACCGACGATGAACATCAAGGTACTTGAAAAGCAACACAATCCATACCTAAACCTAGTTTATATATTATAAAGATAAGAGTAGAAATTAATGAAATTGAGGCTAAAAAATTACAAAGAGTAAAAAAAAAAATCAAAGAGCTGGCTCTTTGAAAATATAAATGAAACTGATAAACCATTAGCCAAGTTTACCAAAAGAAAGAGATAACAGACCCAAATCAAACCAATTAGAAATGAAAAAGATGAAGCCACAATGGACATCAAAATTCAGAAAATAGAAATTGCAGTGAAAAATTGTACTCCAACAAATTGGAAAGTCTTGAAGAAATGTTCATTCTTTGACTCATATGAATTACCAGAAACAAACCAAGAATGGACAAAAATTCTAAACAACCCAATAGCAACCAATGAAATTGGTGCAGTAATAAAAATTCATCAACTACAAAAAAGCCCAGAACCTGATGAATTCACTGCTCAATTCTACAAGACTTTTAAGGAGATTAAAATATCAATACTACTTTAATAGTCTGTTCTTGTGCTGAATTTCTGGGATCTTGATTACTACATATATGGGTGTAGATTTATTTTGGTTATGGCCAGTTGGAGTTCTATATGCCTCATTTATCTGCATCCCTGGTCCTTTTCCTATTGAAGGCTATTAGAGAAAAGAAACAGGTCACCTACATAGGAATACATATCAGCATTACGGCAGACTTTTCAACACAAAACATCAAGTCAAGGAGAGCTTGGAGTGAAGTGTCTCAAGTCCTGAAAGAAAATAACTTCCAACCCGGACTGATGTACCCTGAAAAACTACCTTTCAAAATTAATGGAGAAATAAGGTACTTTCATGATAAAAAATAAAACACCTGAATGAATTCATGACCACCAAACCAACCCTATAAAGAATGCTGAAGGACAATCCAGAGAGAGATAAAGATGACCATGGTTCAAGGAACAGCAGCAGAGAGGATTTGCCAAGCAAGGCAGGCAACTGAGTGGAAGGAAACAGTGAGGGACCAGTGGCAGGAGGATAGCATGGTAGAGATGAGCCAGTGCATGTTGATTGTGACCACTAATGCAGATGACCTCGATTCACGAATTAAAAGAAACACAGACAGAATGGATCAGGACACAGGATCCATGAATATGTTGTATACGAGAAACACATTTGACTCAAAATAAAACTCATGGACTGAAGATCAGAGGAGACAAGACAATGTTCCATGTGATGGGGACCCCCAAAAAAGCAGGGATAGCTTGTCCATCAACCACACAACATATGAAAAGATGTAGTACTTTTATACAATGGAAAGCTACTCAGCTATAAAGAAGGATAACCTCAAGGCTCTTGTATGTAAACGGATACACTTTGTGAACATACTCAAAAGTGAAATCATTTGGACTCACATGCATAAACATTGTGTTGTCTCCGTAATATAAAAACCTGAAGGAGTTAGTGAGATCCAAAATGTACAATAAATTTTGTGAAGGTGAAAGTGGAAAAAATGTCTAAAAAGGGAAGGCGGTAGCCCTTGTTAATTTTGTATTACCTTGTTTTGAAGACCTGTATCATTTTCATTGTTTTGTTTGGTTTGGTTTTATTCTGCTTTGTTTTGTTAGATTCTATGATGTCTGATGGTATGGCCAGCAATTTTGAAAATAACAAGATATATTTTGGTAGTTTTTGCTGATTGCCTACTATCTTGTTTTGAAGTCCTGTATCACTTACATTATTTTATTTTGTTTGGCTTTATTTTATTTCATTTTGTTTGGTTTTATTCTCCTTAAAGTAGTATCTCTAAAAAATCAATATTTCTGAGCTTCCTCAATGAAACTGTGGAAGTGTCACTCTGATTCCAAAACCAAAGACCCAATAAAAAATAAAACTACAAGCCAATCTCTTTAGGTCATAGGTCATAGACACAAAAGTTATCAATAAAGTATAGGCAAATAGAATCCAACAAATCATCAAATGTATTGTGTATAATAACCAAGTAGGTTTCATTTCAGAGTTGCAAGGATGGTTCAATGTACACAAATCAATAAGTGTAATATACCACATAAGCAGAAGTAGGAACAGAAACTACATGTTCCTATCAGAAAAAAATCTTTTGACAAAATCCAAAAATGATTCATGATAAAAACCCTGAAGTAAATAAGTAAAGAAGGACCTCACTAGAATCTGATAAAAGCCATTTATGATAATCCTAGAGACAGCATCATATTAAATGAGGAAAAACCTAAGAACATGCTCTCTAGAATCAGAGACCAGACAAGGATGTCTCCTCTCACCATTTGTTTTCAATGTAGTACTCAAAACACTAGCCAGAGCAGTCAGCAAGAGAAAAAAAAAATAAAAGGGATACACACAGGAAAGGAAGTCAAATTATCATTATTTGCATTTGCCATCATCTTCTACATACAAGACTCTGAAAATTTTATGAAAATACTTCCAGAATTAATGGCCATATTCAGCAATATAGCAGCATATAAGTCAATATGCAAAAATCAATAGCATTTCTGTACACCAATAATGAACTCACTGTGAAAGAAATTAGGAAACTATACAAATCAAAATAGCTTAAAGAAAAATTACATACTTACAAGCAAGTGAAAGACCTCTACCATTAAAGCTATAGTGCTCTATTAAAAGGGGTTTAAGAGGAAATAAGAAAATGAAATGAAATACCATAGTCCTGAATAAGGAGAACCAATATGGTCAAAATGGCCATGTTTCCAAAAATGATCCCAATCCAAATCCAAAGAACTATACAATTCCCTATACCACTACAGAAACCAATCCTAAAACTAATGGTACCATGGAGACCCAAAGCAGCAAAAACAATCCTGGACAACAAGAGCAAATCCAAAGGCATCACAAAAACTGACTTTAAGTTCTATTACACAGCAATGGTGATAAAAAAAAAAAAACACAGACACATACATCAATGGGACAGAATAAAAGATAAAGAAATGAGCCCACAGTCAGCTATTTGATCTTTGAAAAGGGACCAAAATCTTACACTGGAAGAAGGATAACTTCCTTAGAAAAAGGTGCTGGGAAAACAAGCTATCCACAGACAAAAGATAAAATCTAGACCCATATCTCTCATAATTAATCTAAAATCAAAATAAGTCAAAAATCTAAGTATTAAAATAGAAACTGGAATACTGGAAGATAAAATAGCTAAAACACTTGAAGACACAGGCATCGGTGAGGACTTTCTGAAAAGAACAAGAGTTGAACAAAAAATAACAGCAAGAATCAACAAATGGACCCACATGAAATTAAAAACTTCTGCACAACCAAAGAAACAACCAATAGAAGGAAAAGACAACCTACAGAGTGAGAAAAAATTGTCAGCTATTCCCCAGACAGAGGACAAATATCTAGAATATACAAAGACCTCAAAAAAATTAGATCTCTGGGGACAGCAATTTAGCTCAGCAGCAAAAGCACTTGCCTGGCAAACACGAGGTTGTGAGTTCAATTCTTGCTACCAAAAAATAAAACAAAATAAAAATCAGATACCCTAAAATAAAAGATCTTGTCAAGCCATGAACAGCAGAAAAGAGTGGACACTTCTGAAGAGGAGTGGTACAAATGCCCAATAAATAAATGAAAACACGTTCGTTTGGTGGGCCATTAGAGAAAAGCAAATTAAAACAGTAAGATTTTATCTTTCTCCAGGAAGATTGCAATCATTGAGAAATTAAATAACAACAAATACTGATGTAACTCCAAAGATAAATCTCTTCAACTTCGTTGGTGGGAATGTGAACTAGTATAGCCGTTAGGGAAATCATTCTGTCGATTTTGCAAAATGCTAGAACTAGAAATTCTACTCAATACAGCTATTCCCCTTTAGTTGTCTTCTCAATTGAAGACATCATGTTACAGTGACATATACATACCAAGGTTTAAGGCAATTCATAATAGTTAAATTTTGGAAGAACCCTGCATTTCCATCAATAGATGAATAGAAAAGAAAATGTGGGGTACTTAGTATAATGCAATACTATTCAGCCATGAAGAATGACAAATTGCAGATATTTGTAGGAAAATGAATCCACCTTGAAAATACATAAACCAGAACTCTTATCTGAGTAGTCCAAATATCAAATAAAGAGCAAAATGGGTGATCAATAGGAGAAAACAGAGAGATACTTTGTGCAGATGGGAAGGGAACCAAGAGAATAAAGGTAGAGGGTAAGAGAGGAGGGAAGAGGAAATAAGTTACACAAAATATGTCATATACATTTATCACTCCCACAATGACTGTAATCATTATATGCCACAAACATAAACCAAAAAATCAATAATAGTAATACTGAAAATGCAGGAAGTGGATGTAGAGTCAAAGAGGGAAGGCGAAGGGAGTAGAAACAATCAAGATATATTAAGTAGCTCTACATACTTCCTAAGATGAATGTAGCATAATGTTCAGCAAACTTTCACTAATAATAGATAGATACATACATACATATATATAAACATACATACATACATAGATGATAATCCTGATATCTAGGGGAAAATGTGAATCATTATATTTCATTTTCAATTATTTTTGTTCTGTTATATTTTCTCATGTAATTACATATGTAGGACTTTCTGTATGATGTTAAAAGCAGTGGTAGGAAGGAATATTGTTGCCTTGTTCTTCACCCCACTAGGAAAACCTCTGTGTTCACACCATTAAGTATGATCTTATCTACAATTGCAAATATACTGTATAAGATTGAGGAAGTGCTCTTGCGTTCCCTGTTTACTGAAAGTTTTCTACCATAAAGGGGTGTTAAATTTTGTCAAATGTAAATCCTTTATCTACTAAAGGATTTAGTGATTTATTGTTTTACAATGTCAATATAACAGATTTAATTTATTAGTTTTTCCAGTGTTGAATCAGGCTTGCATTCCTGTGATGAATTTGCTATGGTGTATAATTCTTTTTAAGTGAGGTTGAATTTAGTTCGCTAGGATTTTGATTTACTTGATAGGAGTCGCTCCATAGGTGCTCTTGGAGGAACTTGATCTGTAAATTTCTTTTTCATGAAATCTGTGTGTGTTTATTTGTGTGGTAAAAGTGATAACTTTACAGAACAAGGCAGAAGGTACTCCTTCTGTTTCTGTCACCTGAAAGTGATTATAGAAAATCGGTTTAATTTCTTCCGTAAATGTTTGGCAGCATTCACCCATGAACGTGTCTGTTCCTGATGATTTGTGTTTGAATGGTTATTAACTATTGATTCAATTTCATTTGGGAAATGTCATAAACATTATACCAGTCATCTTACTAGCCAAAGAAAACAAGAAAAAATAAGGTTAGAAATTCATACACATGAAAAGCCTCTGTTTAAAAACATGTAACTTTTGCTACTCAGACTACTGATAAAATGAAATGAACAGTCTTGACACATTCAATTAACCCCTTCACCCTAGGAGTGCCCCAGAAGCAGCTCAGTACTTTATTAGAAATGTGTCATAGAATGAATGAAATACAGAGAATTCACTTCATTTGTGGATAATCCCCTATTTCAAAACATGAAATTGTATGGGTGTTTTCCTTTTTATTAAACCAGTATATAGACAGAGTTTGACATGTACTTCACAGACAATAATACCAGAATTGAGCTATCCAAAAACATAAAAAAGTTTTAGGAAAGATGCTGATCTATGACCAGAAACTCAGATTATTAGTTTGTTAGAGTATTAGTAAGAAAAATAAATTTACTTAGGATACAAAAGGTTGATGAGGACAAATAAGGGAAAGCAGAGAACCTGAGGAAGGAAAACTACTGGTACATAACTGAATTAATCTGTATCTATCACTGATATAGAGGACCATGCTTTTTGAAATTAATAGTGGAGATAAGTAGATAGATATAGATAAGTAGATAGACAGATAGGTAAATAGATTTAAATAGAGATACACAGTGCTTGAAAGTTTTTAAGGTATGTATAATAGCATCTTGTATCTGCAATATTTAAACATAATCATATTATATATCTACACTTATTAAGTCAAATTATAACTGAAAATGTAGTCAAGCTGGCCCTTTATTCACCCTTTGATCTCTGCCATAATTTTAAGATTCCATAAATTTCTCATGGCATTTTTCACCTCTGCATTCTTCAGTGCATAGATGATTGGGTTGAGAAAGGGTGTTCTGATGGCATAAAATACTGACACCATCTTGTCCATGGGGCAAGTGGTTGGGGGACGTGCATACATGAATATACTAGTGCCAAAGGAAAAGATAACAAAAATGATAATGAGAAGTGCAAGAGAGCCTTCTTCCTTTCTTCTGCACTGTGGTTTCACAGTGAATGCAGGATGACATAGTATGAGATCATCAGGAAAACGAAACCGCTTGAGCAGATGGCACCACTGTTGGACACCAACAGCAGGTTGATCATGCAGGTGTCCATGCAGGCAAGTTTCAACAAGCACTGCAAATCACAACAGTAATGGTCAACCTGATTGGGTCCACAGAAGGACAATTGCAAAGCCAAGACGATCTGAGCTATGAAGTGGATAAAAGACCCTATCCAGGCAAGAATGAGCCAGATGAGACACTCTTACCTGCTCATGATGGTTGGGTAGCACAAGGGCTTGCAGATGGCCACATACAGATCTACAGTCATGAGGATGAGGACAAAGACCTCCATGCAGCCAAATAAATGGAGTGCAAAGACTTGAGTCATGCACTCACTGTAGGAGATGACTTTCTTGGCAGAGAGGGCATCTATTATCAGTCTAAGGGTGGTAGACGTTGAGAAGCAGGAGTCAGCAAAGGACAGGTGGAAGAAGAAGAAGAACATGGGGCTGCCTACTGTCCAGCTGCAGCTGATGATCACAATAATGAGTGGATTCCCCACCAAAGTACCCACATAGAAAACTGAGAAGATGAAGAACACCACTTTCTGCCTCAGAGGATCCTGAGTCAATCCTAACAGTACAAGCGCAGTTACCTTGTTATTTAGTCTCATTGTTTCAATTGATGTTGGGAAATCACACGTTGGACACCCTTAACCTGCCAGGGAAAAAAGACAAAAATTTAAAATGAATTCTAAATTTGGAGATTGAACATATATTCTCCATTATGAAACCACAGCTTCCTAGTGGAATATCACCCGACAATCTATGCTATTTTTCTGAAAATTAAGGAATGTATGCCTTTTATTTAAGTCATTTACCACACTGCATATTAAAATAACAAAATAAAATAATTAAAGAGAAAATGCCTCTTCAAAGTTAAGTATTATTTTAGGGAATTTGGCATAAGTAATAGATACTTCATAAGCTGTATGTTTTTCATTAATTTTAAGCAATGACCTATTAACATTAGTTAGAGGCTTTTGCATTATTTGAGTTCAGTAGCTTCTTATACCCAAGAGAGACAGAGACACACGGACCAAGACAGAGAGAGAGAAAGAGGACAGAAACAGAGACACAGAGAGACAGAGACAGAGAAAAACAAGAAACGTAAAATGTTAACAATGAAACAATGAAGAACATTAGCCAGTCCAGCCCAGAGTAAGACTCATTTTAATATCTTGCCTTTGTCTAAATTTCTTTCAATTTGATAGTTCAAAAATTTCTAGTTCTTTTGTGTTCTAAATTTAGCTTCTATTAATAAATGCATTTTACTTTTTCTTATGCTATGAAATCCAAAATTAAATTTTTCCCTTGACTATTTACTGAGTCTTTCCACAATGACTTAGAAAGAGACACTAAGACTAACAAAGGGAAAAATGGAGATCAATCGATTTAAGTCAAAATACTCAGACTTCATGCTTTCAGGTGAGCACTGGGATTTAGAAAATGATCTTGGGATTCTTCAGGCATAGCTAATAATTCCAGTGGCATTCTAAGTATAATAT
>RJWM01048089.1:0-11632 GCA_004363535.1 Dasyprocta punctata | reverse complement strand
GAGTTGGAAAGGAGAACTCACCCGAGGGTGCCATCTGCCAGCCAGCCTGTGGTGCACACCGCAAAGGCGCAGTCCTGGACCACCCTGCGCAGCTCGTCCGCAGACACCAGGTGGGCTCCCCTGCTCTTACAGGAGAGCCGAGCTGCCTCCAGGTCCAGGCCCTGAGAGCCGTTTTGAGACTCCAGCACAAAGAGCTTCCCTGTGTGGGGACAAGCACAAACACACGTGGGCTCCAGGATTCATGGGACCTTAATCTCAGCAAATGCACTGACTGGCAGACACCCAAAAGGTAGCTTCCTAGTTGCCGGAGACCGAAACACAGAACCCCCGACTGCACCCCATCCCTGGGACCAAGTAATGACAATTATGCTAGTGTTTTCATTTTTGCCCTGATCTTTTTTTTTTTTTTAATTTTTATTTTATTAGACAGGGTCTCACTATGTTGGCCAGGCTGGTCTGGAACTTGTGGGGTGAATGATCCTTCTGTCTCACCTCCCCAGTAGCTGGGACTACAGACATGTGCCGCCACACCTGGCTTGCTATTGTCTTCTTAAAAACAAGCAAACAAAAACAGCTGCTCTGGCATGTTGCATGCTATGTTATCTGGATATGTTATTCCAATTTTAAAAAGGTGCTTTACGATCCACTGTGCAGCAAGGCTCAGCGTCTGAAGTCCTCCTGAACCGAGTCACTTGGTCTCTAAGGCACTAATTCAGGTCTCAGTTTTGCTCTCTGCTTCCTGCAGCCCTGAGGTGACTCCCTTCATAGAGGGCTGTTTTAGGTCCCTTGAGGATCTTCCCACAATAAATTCATTTCCATCTGCTGTCCTCCTCTTTTAATGGACAAAACACCCTGGGACCTGTGTGGTGCACCTCGCTTCCTGCAGCGTATCAATCTGTGGGTGCACAGGGGGCCCCAAAGAACTTGTGACAGATGTGGGAATGAGAGCACAGATTCAGGCAGAGGTGGAAGCCCAGCCTGCAAGCAAAAGGGAGCTCCAGGCAAGGAAACCACTGTGTAGGAGGGCACACTGTGGTCCCCAGAATCCTTTAGGATGGATAAAGTAAGGCCGTAAGTGGCTCTATCTAGTTTAGCATAAAGCCAGAGAAGAAAAACAAAACAAAATCAGGTAGAATGAGACACTTCCATTTGTCAGCATTTTTTTTTCCTAGTACTGGGGATTGAACCCAGGGTGTCTGTTTTGTGCTATAGCCCCAGCACTGCACTCCCTTATTTTGAGACAGGATCTTGCAAAGTTGCCCAGGGAAAGCTCAAACTTTTGATCCTCCTGCCTCAGCCTCCCAAATGCTGGAATTACAGGCCTGCTCCACCATAGGTTAGCTATGCCTAGCAATTTTTTTCATTAGTTCATGTTTGCAATACATAACAGTTATGTCCCTGCCAATGACCATTAATCACTGTGCTTCTACATTGCCTGTCAATAACAAAGTAATAAGTAGGAAATCTCCTTGACTATGGAAGTTCAAGATACACTTCTAACTGAACCACGTACTCAAAGAAACAACCAGAAAGCATTCTAAATTAAGGGACAAAAACTTGTGGAGAAACTAGTTTCATGTTACAAAAAAGGTGTAACTAAAATATTGATGATCCAAGATTTTTATCTGTAAAACCTAAAAAGAAATCACAAAAAGCACAGCTTCTAAAGAAGTAGAAAAAAACTAAATAATATAGAGCAAAAATCAATGAAGTGTAAAGGCAGACATACACTAGAGAAAATAAACAAAGCCAGAGGTTTGGGTTTTTTTTCCAAAAAGAATAACAAAATTTATAATCTCCTAGCGAGACTAATCAAGCAAAGAAAATACAAAAAGCAAGAAAATACAAATGACCAATATTGAAATGAAAGGCAGTGTCTCTGTACATCCCAAGGATTCTGAAATGATGATTACAGATGATTAGGTTAGCTATGCCAGCACGTTTGATGATTTTGGTGAAATGGACAAATTTCTTTAAAAAAAAAAAACTTAGAAAACTGACACAAATAAATTTTAAGATCTGAATATTCTTTTATCTACTAAAGAAATTAAATTTCTTATTCAAAATTTCCCACAAGAAAAATTCCAAATGCAAATGACCTTACTACCAAAACCCATAAACCAAAAAAAAAAAAAAGTCTCACCTTATAACAGCTCTTTCTAAGAATAGAAGAGGAAAGAACTTTCCAATTCATTTAGGAACTGTCATAACCCTGATGCTAGCATCTAACAAGAAATAAAATTATAGGCCAATATATTATATAATAGAGTCAATGTTGCCTTTGCTTCGGGTTCAGTTCTAAGTTTTCTCATTGTAAAAATTTCCCCTAGCATTCCATCCACACCTGGTTTCAAAGACCATCCTTATATAAATGACACATTTTTCTCTTCAGATCAAACCTTTTCCATTCACCCTGTCCACTTCCATCTTTTTCTTGGACAACAGAAATAATAACTGATAAGGTCTCTCCATTTTCAATCTTGCCCTGTTAACCTACCCTCCCTATATTACAGTTAGGGTGATCTCTTCAAAATGCACGTGTGAGGCTGGGCATGGCAGCACAATCCCAGCACTTCTGAGGCTGAGACAGGAGGATTACAAATTCAAGCCCAGCCTGGGGAATTTATTGAGACCCTATCTCAAAATGAAAAAAAAAAAAAAAAAAAAAAAGGACTGAAGATAAAGTTCAGTGGGAAGGCCCTGGGTTCAATCCCCAGTTCAAAAGAAAGGGAGCAAGGGCCAAATCTGATCAGTCACTCTACTACTTGAAACTACTTCAACAGCCTCCTATCCTATGAGTCTCCAAGTTATCAGGCCCTGCCAGTTTCTCTAGCATCATCCCAAACCACTTCAGCCTTGCATGCTCTGCTTCAGTCACTCTGTCTCTCCCCACAAGTCCCATCTCTAACTACCACTTAAAGGTTCTTTCAGTACCATATATTCTCCTCCAAGGGCACTCTTCTCCTTCCTTTTCCTCCTGAATTCCCAGTCATCTTTCAGATTCTCTTGCACCAAGTCAAATTCTTTCAATTTAGGCTCTCCTAAAGGTAAGAGCACCTTCTTTAATCTTATCCATTACAAAATCGCAGTTTCACATTTCTTTTACAGGATTATTTGTCTAATGACTCTTCTCCACTGTGTGTTTAAGCTTTCTGATAGAAAGTACCTATTTCACGTCATCATTCTGCCTTCATCAGCAAGGACGGTACTTACTACATAGTAGATATTCAGTAAATAGCTGTTGAATCAATTACTCTCTCTCTGTAATCATTAGTCAAAATACTGCATTGAGTTAATGTAAGATTTTTTTTTCCGTTTCAAAAGTGTTTAAAAGTATAGTAGCAGGTCTCCATTACGTATGAGATGCATGTCTAATTAGTCAAATGTCAAGTAAATGTATTTCATTTGAATTGTTATCAACTTATTTTTAAAAATAGTTTCTGTTCCAATCTGTATCTTCAAATATCTGCAATGCATCACAATTTAGTTAACATTATTTCTTGCTCCTCTATCACATAGCACACAAATAACTAAGTGTGGGAAGAGGTGGTAGTTAAACCTACATTTAGGAAGGAATTCTTTCATAATATAGCTTATGATTCTTCAATGGCTGTATTATAAAGCGGGAGCTCAGCAAATGGAATTTCTTAAAAGGAAGTATATTTATAATTCTTTATTGAGGAAGCAGAGAAAAGGAAAGACAGAATGGGGAGAGGAAACATTTCTGGCAGTCAGTAACAAGGAGACATGGACTTCTCTTTATTTTCCCTTTGTCCAATGATGGCCCTGCTTCCAGTGTTCTTTGACTCCTAACAAGCCAGATGGGCACAAAATATTGATCCTTATCAATGTGATGTGGCACTTCACTTACAAATGTCATGGCCTGCAAAAATACTTTTCTAGCGAGGAATTAAAATTGGTCCAAAAGTATACATTGTTCAAAAGTTAACACAGCTCCAATTCCTTCCACTTACATGTCTTAAAATCAGTTTAATTTTTATAACTACATCAGGCCAAAAATACTAAAGAATTACCAGTGGACCGACTGCTAATAGCTATGAGGTTTTATTGGGGGAGTGAATTAGAATTAGATTCACAAAAACGGTGTGAGCGCAACATAATGATTACACTAAAAAAAAAAGCCAATGGATTGTGTATTTTAAAATGGTAAATTTTATGTGAATTCTCTCTCAATTTAAAGAATTAACAGTGGTCACTAAATGCTTTGAAAGTTAAAAATGTTTTATCTCTTAACTCTGAAGATCTGAAGCAATGAGTTATCTTTAATTAGAAAGAGCTTTTCAAGCATGGACTTAACATCAAAGAGCATAAAAACTCTAAGATAATCTGTAGCATGTATTTTATTTTCTCTTGGCGTTTCTCCTTTCTTTAACCACCACACTTCTTTTTGCCCTGACTTTTTGATTCATCCATTGTGCTGCGCTAGATAAGAATGACATTTTAAAATACTCAAAGAATCCATCCTGAATCAGTTGAGGGCTTTTTTTCCTCTATCAATCCACATTACCCTAAGTGTGGACTTACTAGAAACACCTTACAGGTGTGAGGATGCTAACTTTGAAATTTACTTTCTTCGGAGCCTCCTGAGACAAGTTCAGAGGGGTTTTGTTCCAACATCAAAACACAGCTGGATTAGCTTTTCAAAACGGAACTGATACCAGGCCCAATCCCACTAATTTAAGGGAAGTACTAAATGCTGAATGCAAGTTCAAAAGACAAACAACCCAAAGTGGGTCAGTTCTCAGGGAATTTGCTACAATCTGGCCCCTACTTACTATTGCTCTGTCTTGTGTCTCGAGCCTCGCCCTCTCTTCCCCCGTCCTTCTCCTTTGCGCCAGCTACTCCTCTGCAGTCCCTCCTCCCCTTTACCTAGGGGATTCCCACTCATCTTGCAGATAAGATCTTCCTGGACCAAACCAAAGTATCCGAGGGCATTTTCTAACCGCAGGCCTTGTCGTTAGGTACACTTCTAATAGGCATTGAGAAACCGCGGGATGTGGGAAATTAATCCTTGTGTGCCCTAGACCGGATTTGGTCCTGAAGAACTTTCACGGCGCCCATGGAAAGGCCCGCAACCGGGGCGCAGGACCAGCTCACGGGCTCCCCCGCGCGCCCTGGGCAAAGGGAGGAAAGACTCAAAGCCCCAGCACGGCCAGGGGCGCGCGGCGACCCGCTGGGCCGGAGAGGAGCGCCGTGTCGCTGGGTGGCCTGCGCCTTCTTCCTCCTGGGCTCGCGGGTTGCCCAGTCCTCCGTCCCCGCGGATCCCGCTGCCCACCCCGGGCCCGCGCCTCCCGCGCACTCACCATCCGCTCGCACCGACAGGCGCCGCACGCCGAGCAGGAGGAGCAGCGCGGCCGCCCACAGCGCGGACAGGGGGCGACGCGCGGGGGAGCACGGGCCGGGCCCCTGGGCGGTCATGGTCCGGGCGTCTGCGTCTCGGCCGAGGGTGCTGGCTGCGCTCGCGGCTGCCGGGGCCACTGCACGGCGCGCGCCCCTTGGAGCTGCCCGGCGCGCTGCGCTTGGCTCGCTGGTGGCAGGCTTCGCACCCGTCGCGCGGGGAGCGAGGATGGCGAAGAGCCGGTGGCGGCCTGGGACGCTGAGCCGGAGCTCTGGGGCCGCGGAATCCCGGGGGTCTCCTCCGTGGCGCCGCGGAGGCGGCTGTAACCCGGCTCCGCCTTCGCGCTGGGCACCTGGAAGCCTCGGTGCCAAAAGGGGCTGCGCCCGCGGGCACCGCCGGGGCGGAGGGCGAGGCATGAGGAGGCGGGGAGAGGAGAGCCGGCGCGAGAAACCCCGTCTGTGGGGGGCCACCATCGACGACAGGGTGGCCCCGGGGACACAGGGCGAGGCTGACCTCTCGGCGCCTAACTCAATCGTCTGTCTCTCGACTTTCCAACAGGAAAGACTGACTCGGTTCACTTACAGAGAAGGAGCTTTGTTTTTTTCGTTTTTAATGGTAAAAGAAAGTGAACTTGCCAACCTCAGTCTAACGAGTGAAACGCGTGGAATGGCAAGGTTCCTATTTTCCAGTCAGGAAAGGGCATCTTCAGGGACGCGGAAGGAATCTAAGGGAATTGGGGGCTTTACCTAGAACATCGTGAGTACCATGTTCTCAACACCAGGAGCGCTGTGGGATTCCACTGTTAGCGCCCAAGGCAGGGCTTCGTGACCTCGGTGGGGCTGAGATTCCGGTTTTTCGGTGTGGTCTGGGACTCTTCTCTGTAAACAAGAGTTGCAGTGAATTTGCCCTGAGTTGATTCCTCCTTGCAGCTCACCCTGTCCTGTCTCCTTAACATCAGTTCTGTTCCCCCGAGGAAGGAGGCTTTGCTTTCTTCACAGAGTACTAAAAATAAGCTGGGGCACTCGTAGTACTCTACAGTTTATAAATCCCTAACGTATTCAAGTACCAGTCAACAGATACCTACTGATTGCCCACCATATGCTCTCCCCACTTTTAAACTCTAAATGAGGCCATAATTGGCCCTAAAAAATATGTCCACTTAAGACAGTTACTAACGGTTGAACAGATCGCGGTAAAATGAGAGATACTGTGGCCTCCAGACAGTGTCCTAGAACATAGACATCACAAGAAATGACTTTATTTATTTATTTTTTTTCTTTTGAGAGAGGAGGAGACAGGATCTCACTACATATTTGAAACTGGCCTTACACTTGCTGTGTAACCCAGGCTGGCCTTAAAATTGCAATCCTTACTCAGGTTTCTGAGTGTTGGGATTACAGGTGAGAGCTACTGTGGCCAGCCAAAAATTTACTTTTTCATAGTAAGAACTGCAATTTGAGCTCGCATATAACTTGGTACAAGTGTCATTTTTCAGTTCACATCATTTTCGAAGTGTGCTGAAATATCTCCTCTTCTCTATCGTTCCTTTCAAGTCTACCATTAGTGATTAATTCCTTTAGGTAATTTAACTTTTCTGGCATCTATTTTTTAAAATTAGCTCATATTTGCAGTACATAAGGATTACAATTATCATGGAGAGTTGGTACATGTACATAACAAATCTTTTTTTTTTTTCATACCTTTCTGCTAAACTTAGCTTTTAAAACATAGCTATTCTGGGTGTTAAATGTAGTGAGGCCTGGCAACCATTTGCATGTAAGTGTAAATGAATGTACAGTTCTAGCAGTCAGCTGGTATCCTAAAGGGTGAAACTTGACATGTCTGGAGCAGGAGAGACATTTTAAAGCTTAGTGCTGAGAATGGGGTCAGAAGGCAGCTTCAGGGTCTACCAGTTGCCCATTTGAGAGCCATGCCTGGCACTGTTTGTATGCCAGCTGTTTCCTACCTGTTCCTGATGACATCTGAAACACTGTCTTTGTTTGCATCTCTCAGCCTGTCCTAAATGGGGAAGATGGTGTGTCCCGAGGGTGTAACTTGTACAACTGCTTGAGAAAACTGTGTTAAACAAATACGTGCCTGTGTCCCAGAAATTCCTCTCCTAGGTATAAACCTAAAGGAAATGAAAACTTTTATCCACAAAAATATGCATAGAAGTGTTCTTTGCAATGAACCTGGACGTGCTCCAAGATGATCAATGCATGACTAGAACAGACAGTGCCGTGTTCACGCAATGGAACACTGTTCAACAGCAAGAGGAATGAACTCCTGAACGAGTCAGCCCTCAACAAGGGTGATTCTCAAAATACTGTGCTGAGAGAAATAAGCCTTACACAACAGAGTTCATACTGTATGATTCCACGTACACACCTGAAGTTGGAGAGGGGGAAGAACAATCTGTGGTGGGAACAGTCGACACTGTGGGTGCCTTTGAGAGGGAAGAAAGACAGAACTTGGGCTGCGATTGGAGTGGCCTGTGTCACGAGGGAGTTGGTGCATGCATGAGCGTGTGCATTGACCAAAGCTCACCAATGTGTGCACTTATACTGTAATATTTGTACTTCAATAAGAAGTATTTTAAAAATAAATTCAATCTTTGCTTAAAGAATGAAGAAGATTTAACAAAACAGGCTTTAATGAAAGGACCACAGATAGAGGTGTGGGCAGGATTGAAAGAACCAATGAGGAATTGAATGTCCTGGGTCTAACAGCAGCTGGAAGACGTCACTATCTGGATCCTGAAGGGGTGAGGGAAGGCTGAGGTGTTACCGAACGCACCAAGAACTGTGGTCATGAAAGAGGCCATCGGAAAGGAACAGAGGCATATGTGGGGGAACAAAGCCACCACCACTGGGCTGCAGGGAAGGAGTGCAGAAGAACCCTTCAACTCTCTCCTACCCCTTCATCTCCTCCTGATGCCTCCTGTTAGCTGAACCATTTGCAAACTAGAGAACAAAGAGCAGGTCCAGTAGTCCAGAGAAGTCATCCACCCAGGGGAAGAATGGACAGAGTTGGTGGTGAGTGGATTTAGAACAGCAAATGGAAAACAACCAGCCTGGTCTATCTGTTGTTTTCTTTCATTTGAATGAAAAAAATTTAAAACACCCCCCCCCCAAATAAAATGGGAAACACTAAGTCCTATCATTTCAATCCCATATGACCCAGGTGTGTTCTCGACTTAATCAAATTACACTTGGAGCTACACTACAAAATTAACCAACATCAGTGTTTGCTTTTACATAAATAATATTTCACATAAACAGAAAAAGATATGGACAATGGATGTAAAATATAGTTGCTGCAGTCCTTGCTTCTGTTATTGGTCCTGAGGCCTCGTGTGATGGTGCTACTGTCTGAGCAGCTTGGTCTACGTGTGTTTTTTTAAGTGATGAGAGGGACCTGAACTTTTATTCCCACTAAAAACTTATTTTATTAGTTTGCCATGGTTTTTTACAGACCATTATTACTGAATGTGGGAGCCCCCTGAAATCTAGACATATAAGAGCTGATCAAAAAACATGATGTGTTTAAATTTTTAAAAATTATTAGAGGAAGAGGGACAGTGCCACTAATCCCTCTCAAAATACTACTCCTTGCTTTGAACACACCCATTGTTGGTGCCACTTTTTGAAGCAGTTCTGGAAGTCTTCTTTCATGAGTGTCTTTAGTTGTGCTGTCGTGGCTGTCTCTGTATCCTGAATTGATTTAAAACTGTTAAACAAAAACATTAAATGTGTTTTCATCTGCTTTATTCACTAGATCTGAAACGGTGTGACTTCTGGCTCTTCCCCCAAGTCAAAAGGATCATGAAAGACAAATGCTTTAAATTAGTCACCCATGGTCCACTGTAGAGCAGCAATCCAATTTCCTCTTGGTAATGAGGCTCAATCACCAAGTAGAGTAATATTTTCTGCTGGTTCTTCAACATAAGGATACCAAATCACTAGAGAAGTCTCAGTTTCCAATGTGAATGATCATTCCTATGTGTTTACTGGTAGAAGTATTTCTCTGCTGGACACCTTCTCAACTCACTAATCTCAAGGTTGTAAGGATATTATGCAAAACTTTGGCAGGTCGATTATTATATACAATAGTAAAGGAGTCATTTCCAGTTCCACCTTGGTTCTGATACCAGTGTATTCTGTCTTCAAGAGACATTTACACCACATATTGGCTTCTGGTACAAAGCGTATAGTGTAGTGTATCCTGAATGAGGGCCCCAGACTTCAGGGTGTTGTCTACCAACTGGTATCCCAACTGTGACCCCCACTATCATGCTGCCTGCTTCTGGGTAAAATTCATGGAGTAAACCCACTGCCTCATTCTATTTTCTGTAGTATCAGTTTCTATTTTCTGTAGTGTCAGGTTCTTGGTTATAGGATGTGATGTGTGATAGATACCATGGCAATAGATGAGACATTCTATGGCTCCACATATAGTGTAGTAGAAGCAGGGCAAGCAAAGAAGACAAAATCATATCTGCAGTAAGACTTTTCCAATGAGGAAAAATAACTGTGGTCTCTGAAGAAAGGGTTGCAAGGTAATTAGCCTTTGTCTACACAGCCAACAGGGAGGCTGATTTAGAAATGTCTTATGAGAACTCATGGCAGACTCTGCTATTGGTATGTTGGAAGAAGTTCTGAAAGTTCTCTTTCATGAGTGTTTTTAGTTGTGATGGTAATCAGAACAGATCTAGAGAGAACTTTGTATTCTTGCACTCCTGCATGTGCCATTAAACAAGCACTGATAGGGCTAGAGAAAGAAGCACTAGATCATAGGTCTTCTTGCCCAACTAAAAATAAGTGGCCTTCTCCATTGAATGCCTCTTGTAGCTATGGGCTACATATATATTTACATATATTTATATATTTGTATTTACATATCTTTACATATGCTTAAATATATTTAAATATATTCACATAAAATTAAATTTATTTACATATGTTTATGTATTTGCTGTGCCTATTCCCAGAGGTCCATACTGATGTCCTTGTTGTCACTATCCAAACTTTCCAAAATCCTGGCCAACTATGAGGCATTGTCCATAAATCAATAAAGATATATAAACCAAAGGATTATCTTGAAAACTAAATTTCCATCCATTAGCAGGATTTTCTTTTGCTTCTGATTTTTATTAAAAATTTTATTATGGTAAATTTATGTAAATTATATCATTTTAGCTGTTTTAAGTGTACTTAATTGGCATTAAATAGCTCTACACTGTTGTATAATCATCACTACCATCTCCAGAATCTTTTCGTCTCCCCAAAATGAAACCACATACTCACTAATCAGTAACAGATTTTTTTTTCTTGAGACCAGATCTCACTGTATAATACAGGCTGGCCTTGAACTCACTGTGTAGCCCAGACTGGCCTTGAACTCAAGGCGAGCCTCCTGCCTCAGCCTCCCGAGTGCTGGGATCACAGCTGTGTGCCACTGTGGCTGTCCACTAAACAGTCAGTCTTGAGCTGGGAGTGAGTTCAGAGGCAGGGGGTATGCTCAGCATGCACACAAGGCCTTGAATTCAATCCCAGAACCCAAAACCCAAAAACCAAGCCAAACAAAGCCAGAACAAAACACCTCAAAACAAAAACACCCTTAAAAAAAGTCATTCTCTATTCCTTCCTCCTCTCAAATCCCAAGCAACTGTCATTCTACTTTTGGCCTCCATTAATTTGACTGTTATGTCATATTGTTGAAATCATACAATTTTTGTCTTTTTGTGCCAGTATTGTTTCTCAGCACCACACGCAAGTGAGGATGACTAGTGCCATGCCATGGACAGCCCAGTGTAAAGCAGGCGCCGTGGTTTTCCTCCTCTGTTAAAGTGAAACTTTCCATGAGATCACAGAGACACTGAGGGAGAATATTTGGTAAGCAAGAAAGAAAGCATTGAATGACCAAATATCCTGGTCATTTATACTTCTTCTCTACACCTAGTGTCCTGTAGTTTTATCCAACTTCGTATCGGACCCAAATTTTCCATAGTTTTAAAGACATGTTGGCAGTAGAATTAACATAAGTCAGAATGGTAGCGATCAGTTGGTACTTTCAGATCCTGCACATTCTCAACTAGTATGTGAGTTGTATGTGCAGCTTCCACTTGGAAACATAGTTAAACATGAACGGTAACCGGAGATCCACTCATCTCCCCTGATTTTTTTTTCCTGGTTCAATGTAATTAACTTTTCATTTTCAAGAACTGGGTGCAGAATGATAATGACATAAATCAAGTTCCCTCAGATGCAGGTG
>RJWM01048088.1:0-11629 GCA_004363535.1 Dasyprocta punctata | reverse complement strand
ATGGGCAGATGGATGGATGGGCAGATGGATGGATGGATGGATGGATGGGTGGATGGATGGATGGATGGATGGATGGATGGGTGGATGGATGGATGGATGGATGGATGGATGGATGGGTGGATAGATAGGTGGGCAGATGGATGGATGGATGGATGGTAAAATGGATGGATGGGCAGATGGATGAATGGGTGGATGGATGGATGGATAGATGGATGGATGGATAGATGTACGGATGGGTGGATGGGCGGATGGATGGATGGGCGGATGGATGGATGGATGGACGGATGGATGGATGGACGGACAGATGGGCAGATGGATGGGCGGATGGATGGATGGGCAAATGGATGGATGGATAGATGGATGGATGGACGGACAGATGGGCAGATGGATGGATAGATGGGCAGATGGATGGATGGGAAGGGGTTTGATTGATCTAAGGTAACTTTCCCTTCATTGTTACCTCTCCTAAGAGGCAGAAAGAGGAGCAGGGCAAAAGAAAGGAATCCATGGGCCTGAGAAAAGAGCAGAAGCCAAACCAAACAGCAGTGGCTCTAGTGAGATTCACAGAGCACCTGCCACTTCCAGGCCCTTGGGGACACTGCACACAGGACTCATCCCTCTGATCAGCAGGACAGTAAGGGAAGGATCGTGCCAGCTGCACTGTGTCAGGAGCATGGCAGCACAGGAATGGGCACGTGGACAGCACTTTCCTGTGGGCACAGTGGGCACTGCCTGAGTAGAGAGCCACCCTGCAGGGCAAAAGCCTTACGAAGACAAGCTGGGGTGGTCACAGAGCGCAGGGGTTGGTGTCACTGAGTGACTGCGCAGGGAGTGACTTGCTGGGCTATGAAAAATGAGAAAGGCCCAGGCCTCGCACAGGTGGGCGTGTGCAGAGGGTGGGCACTGCGGGTGCAGAGGCACTGGGGCAGCCTCCACCTGAGAGCAGGAGGATGTCAGGTGGGCATGTGGGGATGGGAGCAGGGGACCCCCAGTCATCTGAGCTGGGCAGGGCCCAGGTTACGGGCTCGTGCTGCGCACTCCTTATCCTTGCTGCAGACCACAGAGCCCAGGCCATGGCGGTTCTGTCACAGCCTCAGGAAGAGGACACAGTACGATCTTTTTCCCTCCAAAGCACTGAAGCCTGGGGAGAAGGAAGGGCGGTGGGCACAGGAGCGTGAGGCAGCCTTGGGGGTGGAAGGCGACAGGTCCATCCCTAAGCGTGACTGCTCCAGGCGGGACGGAATCTGCTTATTAAAGCTAAGATGACTTCATCAACTTCTACAGAGGAGGAGCTGGAAGAGGAGGCTACTCCTCACCCCCAGATTCCCATTCTGAAAGTGCCACAGATGCTGCAGGGTTAGTCATCCCTGCCCCAGGCTGTCGTGAGTGGCCTTTCTACCATGAGTTCCTGACTGAGGGTCCGAGGGACCAGTCTGGGTCCTTTTGTGAGGAGTGCCCCATGCTCTGTCCTTGGTCTCCCCGCTGGCTTTCATCAGGTGCCGCTAAGTGGCTGTTTCCCCAAGCCCAGTGCACGGGGGAACACCACTGCGTAGCTGCACCCCAAGATGTAGAAATCATTGGGTAAAATGAGCCCGGTTGCAGAAGAGCAAACCTGGGGCTCATTTGTTGCAGGCATTCAGCCAGCCCTGTCGCCACTCCGCTGCTTTGAGGGAGGGGCTCTGTTTCGGAGTGACCCTCGGGGCCTCCTCCTGTGCAGTACGGTGCTGACCCCTGGCGCACCTCCGCAGTGCTGGCATCGGAACCGAGTGCCCGGCGTGGGCGTAATGGCTTCTCTCCACCTCCCCGGGGACCTGCTGGCAGCTCTGAGGCAATTTTCCCATCTTGTCCAGATGGGATTTCCAAGTCATAATTATGGGATAATTACCATCCAGGCAGCTGTCTTGTGCCTGACATTAGGTTCAAGCATTTGGCAGTGAGGGGTGAAGGCCCTTTTACAGATTTTGACATTTCTCAGCACTCAGTGGCTTGCTCCGAAGACAGCTTGCTCCCTAAGTGCCCGAAATAAGATACATTTCTAAAAGTCAAAGTTGAGGAAAATGAGCACTTGTTGTCCCAGCATGGCGAATGCCTGTCCGTGAAATGTAACAGAATGAGTGTCACCAGGCAGGCTGCAGGAAGCCGTTGCGAGCTTGCATGGCTGAGTTGGGGTTGAAAATTTAAAATAAGCCTGGGAAGCAATGGAGGGAGGAGGTACATCTGTCTTTTTCTCTTTCCAAGCAAAAGTCCAGCTGACTTCAGAATTCATAGAGGCAACCAGGACTTCACCCCACGCCCTCTGCACGGCGCCTTCTTTTTTAGGTCAAGCATTCGCTGGACCCCTACTTTTTGCTAAGATGTTCTGGTAAGGCAGGCACACCGTCCTGTGCGGCCAGGATGGCGGCTGAGGAAGGAACCAGTGACGAGCAGTTCCAGAGTGCAAAGCACGTCCGTCCACAGACTCACTGTGAGGGAGTGTGGCAGTGTATGGCAGGGTCTGGTGACCCAGAACCCTGCAGAGAAAGTGGCATTTACCCTGAGGACGTGAGATGACTGGAACCCACACACAGAGAGGAGGGAGAGGACTTTTGCCAAGAGGAGGAGCAGCTGGTGGGAGACCATGGTGACAGGGCTTGGTAACCAAGGAGCCCAGGGCTGCTCCTGTGGCTGGGGCAGGGGTGGGGAGTGACAGGGAGAGGGATGGGTGGGCGGAACTAAACCAAAGAGAGGAAAGGTTCTGACCCTGCATAGAGAAAGGTTGAGAACCAGATGAGACCCATGGCAGCAAGGGCAGTGGAAGGCACTTGCATGAGACAAAAATAAAATGGCTTGGGTTTGGACAGTTGAATCGATTAGCTGTTGCTACCACAAAGCTGTGTAACAAAAGTTCCCAAAGGTAAATAGCGTATATTCATTAGCATAAATACATTCATTAGCATAAATTTCTCACTCTGCATCTGTAGGGCAACGAGTCATGGGCTGCTCTGGGGTTGGCGCTAAGCTTCAGGTGAGTCTGGCCCAAGTGTCTCATTTTTGGACCAGTGGCTTCCTGAGACACGCTCTCCTTATGAAAAAGGCGGGAGCACGAGAGGCCACACCCACTCTGCAATCGCATTCCAGCTCCTGTTTGTGTTGGACTTACTGATCTCCAGTTTTCCAAAGCATGTGACAGGGTCAAACCCAACGTCAGGAAACGGAAATACTTCTGCCCACCGAGAGATGACAGGAGGTGTGTGGATATAACGCTTTGCCCAGAGGAGAGGGAGGAAGCAGCAGTTCAGTGCATCAGTAGTCACAGGAAGCCAGAGAACAATGGAAGCTAAATAAGATGCCGCAGAAAAAGGAGGAGCAGGACCCGGTGGTGGATTCCACCCGTGGCCGTCTGTTAACCAGGAAGTGAGTCTGGAGAGACACAGACCTGGCGGTGCAGGATGCCTTAGTTGTCTCAGAAACTGGATTTCATTAGGAAGGCCACTGAGGATTTGATCACGGTGATTCACTCTGAGTTGTACAGTTATACTGAATGCTATTCAGAAATGCATTAGAAAGCAAGAGTGAAAGAGAAGAGACAAGTCAGAAAACAGGATAAGAGAAGCTGTGGTGTGAGCCAGGGTGGTGGGAGTGTAAGCGGAGGTAAAAGAGATTTGTTTAGAGGTGAATCAACATGATTTCCTAATGGAAGGGATGAGAGAAAGAAAAATGAGAGGTTACTTCTGGTTCTTTGCTGGAGCAACTAAAAGTATTGGGACCATTAATGGAGGGGCCAATGAGACAGGAGAGAGAGCACATCTCCCAAGGAGGGCTCAGCGGAAAATGGGGATCAGAAGAAAGTGAATCATGGAGCTGGAGGATGGCTTTCACTTTCCCTGACATGCTTCTCAGACGTCGCCTCCTCCGGGAAGCCCATCCCAGCCAGACGGAGACTTCTGCGTGCGTCCCTGGCTCTGCTGGGGCGAGGGCTGCACCTCACTGAGCTCCTACCCTCTGCATCCAGCAGAGGTCCAGGGAGAATGAACCCGTGAAGCAAGCTGCTCCTAGCGGCTCTCCCGTCACCGTCGCTCACCTTGGGAGCAGGAGTCCTGGTACCTGGAGCCCGAGTCCCCGTGCTGGAACCAACCTCCCCTTCCTGGAAATCCCAGCCCCAGCCCCGGCCAGTAAAGCAAGGCGCTGGGCAGTTCCTGCCAGGGGAGAGGAGCCACTGTGCCGCTCCTGCTAAGCTCTCTGCGCGGACGCCGTGAGGGTTGGAGGTGGCCACGGCGGCGCTATTTCACCTCGGAAATCAGCGTAGACGGACGGCCGCTTCCTGCCAATCTGCACATTATTCCTATGGGACCTACGGAGGCGACCTGGCGGGCAGTGTGGTGGCGTCTTAGCACCGGCCTTTCGGAGTTGCTGTGGCAGAGCTGCAGTGACGCCAGCTGGCCCCTTAAGTCTTGAGCTCTAGGTCTCAGCCTCTGGGTTAGGGAAGTTGATGTTGGGGGGAGGGAGTTGTGACAGATCCCACATGGCAGGACTGACCTGCAAAGCTGGCCAGGCCTCCCTTTTCACCATATAGGTCCCCAGAAACCCCTCAGTCCTGAGACAGGGACTCAGGAGGAGGGTGATGGAGCAGGACAGTGCAGGGTGACAGATGGACCTCAGGCAGGATGGGGAAGCCAACAGCAGCCCTGTTAACAGGCCATCACCACTGCTGAGCCCTCCTGGGGGCCGCTGGGAGCAGGGTGCAGCCTCATCTCTGAGTGACCCTAACTGAACGGCCCTGGGAGCGGAAATGTCTCTGTCTCTCCACTCTGGAGTCACCGTGGGAAGCAGCTTCCAGGGCGGACAGTGTGGCCCTTCCATGTTTCACGGAAAAGCTCGCAGGTGCTGGCTGCTGGGAGCACCTGGTGACATCAGGGCTGGGGGCATGGGCAGTGCAGCGGTTTGAATGTGTCATGCCCTGGACACAACCCCCCAAATGATATGTCGATGGCATGTGGCAGTAGGGAGGTATTAGTTCTGGATGAGGTCCCAGGGTGGGGCCGCCAGTGGCACCAGGGCCTTCATCAGCAGAGGAAGTGAGACTTGACTTGGCATGACCGCTCCACCTCACCCGACGAAGCCCTGCACCTGGTCAGAGCTACCCACGTGCCAGCAGCGGCTGGGCTGGGCTCTTGGCTCCCTGCCATCCAGAGCCATGAGACAGCTTCCATTCTTTGCATAGTACCTGGTCTCAGGTCCTTTGACACAGCAGTTGGGAACGGATAAGACAGATGGTGGGAGATGGGAAGCCAGTGGTACCTGCTATCATGGCTGCTCTGGCTCTTATGACTCATTCAGGACTTTTACAAAAACAGCGGGTGGGAAAGCACAGCCGTGGCTCCGAGGGCTGGGAGGTGAAGAGGAAGACCCTGTGTCTGCAAGGAGACTCAG
Organism: Dasyprocta punctata; assembly: GCA_004363535.1. Classification (NCBI taxonomy): domain Eukaryota; kingdom Metazoa; phylum Chordata; class Mammalia; order Rodentia; family Dasyproctidae; genus Dasyprocta; species Dasyprocta punctata. The sequence continues at coordinate 6,220 of RJWM01048088.1, read as the reverse complement.
AGTCCGAGCTCGGGTGGAAGTGCCAGCCTCGCCCGGCACCAGCCTCGCAGCCTGCAGTAAGAACTTCGCCTCTGCGAGCCTTGCTGGGCTCCTCTCCAAACGGAGAACAAAATGCACAGTGCTAGGGGATAGGAAAGGATGCGGGGATTCCGGCTGTCGGGAAGCCGCGCTCAGTCTCTCAGCCCTGTGCGTTGTCCAGGGGGACGTCCTGCTCGGCGATGTTACCTCGTGGAAGCCAAGGCTAGGAAGGTCTGTTGGAAACTATGCCCGAACCACCTGAATCCAAAAGGCAGCGCAGTGGCAGCACATGTTCCAGGTTATATGCACATTCGCAAAAGTCCAGCGGCTTCGTAGCTTTCCTAAAGAATTTGTTGGTTGAGTGGAGCTGACTTCAGACGGTAGAGGAGGAGGGGGAATCAGAATGCTGTAGGTTGGGGGTGCTGGGTCCCCAGCTGCAGGTGGGCTCGGGACGGTGTGTGGAATGCTGTGTAGAACAAGGCGTGATCGGGTCTCTGCATACTAAAACCGTGCACCCCAGTGGACTCAGTTCCTGTTGACTTTGGAAGCTGTGGCCTGTTTCCTCCGCAACCACCGCCAAGAGGGAATCGCAAGATCGAAACGCATTTTCTGAAGGTAAAAACCAAAGCAGCCTGAAGTGTCAGGGCTGACGACCCGGGAAGCACCCCACAGGCTCAGTGCCGGGTGGCATCTGCACCCCTGAGCCTCGTGGGGAGACATCGTGGCCTCGGGGAGCTGGGGTGCACAGGCTTCTTCCTGAGGTGATCCTGAGTGGAGAAGGGTTCAGCAGGCCCCAAGGAGCTGGTTCTGCAACCACCTGGGAGAATTCTATGGGAATGTTTCCTACTTCCGCTGCGGTGGTTACCTGGACGCACCCATTTTTCAGAACTCACCTCATCGGAAAGACACGGAGGATCTGTGTGTTTTGCTGTATGCGGGTCATGCCTCAAAAGAAATGGTGGCCTCTTACAAAGCCCAGCCTGGCCAACCCTCCCCACAATCGATCTCACCACCAAAACCTCCACTCTTGCCAGTGCCACGCAGGCTCACTGCCCCCCACCACTCACACGCACGAGCCCACACACCTGCACACTCGGGGTCTGCAGCAGGTGCCCCTCTAAAACGTGGGGATGAGGTGCTGGCATGAGGGGAGCTCTGGACCGGGGTGTCTGCACTCAGGGCGTTAGTGCCTGGGCGCAGGCAGGAGATCAGCCTGTAGGAAGGTGGTGGCTTGAACTTGGGGCGGGACGGAAGAGCACAGGTGAGGAGGAGGCGAGTAGGCCACCTGGCTGGACTGAAGGTCCCGTGTGGGGACAGGGCGGGCCAAGGTGAGAGCCAGATGGGGTGAACTGTTCCCGTTTGAGGAGGTAGCAAGTGCCCCACTACAGGGAAGAGCTCTCAGGTAGGGGACGGTGCTCCTGCGTCCTCAGCGGAGCCTGGCCCCACCTTTGTTATCCTTTTCAAATAGCATCCTGTGGAGAGAAGGCGACATTTCATTTTGTTTTTGAACTATGAAAGTAGTACTCTCTACTAGCCCCAGAATGGAAGCAGCTCACATGTCCATCAGCTGGAGAATTAAACAAACCATGGTTTATTTATACAGTTACTGTATAAAACAAATGATCAGTGACTCAGTCAAAACCGTGAAGGAATCTTAGCAACCTGTGCTGGATGAAGGAGCGCTCACAGCAAGGAGCACACGCAGCGGCACTCCGGGAGACTCAGCAGCACAGGCCAGAGGAAGCAGACACCACAGGACCAGGGGGCAGAGAGCTCTGAGGGATGGAGGGCTGGGGACAGGGAAGGGTTTGGGCTACGTGGACGCATGTGTTTCTCAGGACCCATGGGACAGTGCAGTGATGATTTGTGAATTTCACCGTAGGACAATCGCTTCTACAAATAGAAGACACATAACTACAACCGAACCCTGTGTGATGAAATGCGGGCAGGCTGAGGGGTGGAGGACAGCGGTATCTGTAGGTCACTCGGAAGTTCTCCCAACTTTTCTGAATGCATGAACGTTTTTGTAACAGTAGGTTGGATTGTGAAACAAGCTGTACATGCTCCTAACAAGAACACGGGGGAGACCAGGAATAAGGAATGTATCACTCTGGGACATTATCCCAGAAGTATCAACCAGCTTGTAAAAAATGAATGACAGAGTCCCATCCCCAGAGCCCCCACAGATCAAAAGAAGAGAATGTAGACTCCGAGCTTCCTCCCAGTCTCTGCATACAGAGACGCTGGCAGGCGTGTTGAGGGGTGGGGGTTGCTGGGCCCATAGTTCTATCATTTGGAGAGCAGCGGAACATGGGCCCCCACCCCAGAATTCCTGACTCGGGGGTCTAGGAGGGACTGGGACCACACACCCCTCCCAAGTTTCCGGGAGACATGCTGCCCCCTTTCAGTCCCCTGCTGTTGCACCCCCTGTAGTTCAGGGCAGCCTCGTGACCTCGGCCAAGGGCAGAAGCAGTATCCGTTCCACAGTGTGGGAGAAGCCCTTGTGACCTTTATCAGCCAAATCGAACCCTGGGTGCTGTGCCTGCTGTCCCCAAGATTGTGGGCAGTAACCACGGTAGCTCTTTAATCCCAATCCAAACTAATCAAAAAGTAACCAATATTAAACCTCTCGTACTTTCCTTCAACAACCATGTGTGCCGGCCGCCGCATTGGAGAGCACGGATGCCGTGGGTGTCCATCACTTCTGAGAGCGCTATTGAATGATACTGTCCGTAAGAATTCCAAAAACCGTATTGCTGTCAAATACACTCCCCCAAAATCCTTCTACTAATGTCAGAAGAGGAATTTTAACTCTTCTCCTGTCCTTTGCTTGCTCACACAGCGTCTCCTTCACCTGTCCTGGCAAGCTAGAGAAAGGACATAGACTCTGTAATGCAAAAATACAGAAAGTGACTTCCAGGGTGTTCCCATACCCATGTGATGAAATTTGCCCTAAAAGCAGTGTGAGTTTGAGAAAGCAGAAGCTCTGCGAAAGTCAGGCTGACAGGGGGTGTTGTGTGGGTAGCAAGGATTCTACGAGATATGACGGAGAATTTGAGTGGTTTTGGGGCAGGGGTCAAGCTGGGCATGGCTGGTTGTCGGAGGTAAGGACCAGATCGGGCTGAGAGTGGACAAGGCAAGGACAACCCCGTTTCTGAAGTCCACTGCCCACGTTCGGGTTCAGCACATGGCTGCCGAGGCTGTGGGCTACTCTTTGCTCCTAGGGATGAGAGTCGATGGTGCGCCCTGCAGTACGCACTTGCCTTTCGGGGGCATCTCACTGTCTCTTTCTTACAGATCCGACTGAACAGCAGGGGCCTCATCTACTCCGTGGGCCTGCTCCTGGCCTCCGTCTTTGTCACGGTAGGTCTGCAGGTTCTTTCCATTCTGGAGTTCCCCCATTTGACCAGGTGGGTCCAGCCTCTGGTGAATGGGGACAGGAGCCCCCCAGATGCTTCACCTCCCACAAGAATGCCTCCTCCCTCCGCAGGCAGCCAGCCCGCTCCTCAGAAGCAAGGCCACACCTCGTGTTGAGCCCCAGACATTTTGTCAAACCAAGGAGAAATTTCCTCTTTTCACACAAAATTAACCATCCAGGGTAGATTCTGATTAGTTGATTGATTCAGATCATGAAACATCTCCATCAATCCATGGATATGAGCAGCAGTCAGAGATGGAGTGTATGTTATTCACTGTGCACCTTTCCAACCATTCTGCTGTCTTGGCCTCTGCTCCCATCTGTGTCATTTTATACTCCTAATTCTACCGATGTGTTTGGTGGGAAACACTCACACCAGCTCAGGGACTGATCACAGGAGGTATCGTTCACACACCCGTATGCTGCTGAATTTTCACATCCAGAAGTACTGAAGTGCAATATGCTTGCTTCCTTAGTGTCCCAAGGAACTATTGAATTTCACCAGTTTTGTGTTGTTGTTGTACACATGCTGGAGTATGGCAGTTCAGAAGGGCCATGAGGAAGCAAGAGAGGTGACGTAGGCCGGGAGTGTAAGGTTGAGAGTTTAGGAGTGCAGACACTGCCCACACGAAGGTGCAAGGTTACACACTGTGTTCTTTCGGCGCTTCGGCGGTTCCTTGGGTCTGGTGGGAAGTGCAGTCCTGACCCTTTCAATAGCCACACATTCTGCCTAAATGCTTTCCTCGTTTGCTTTCCCTCTGGGCCCCCACGAGGCATCCAGATGATTGCAACCAGAGCCTGGGTCCTTTCAGAGCTCCTGGGCAGCTGTTCCCCAGCCCTGGCGCCCTCCGAGTCTCTCTGTGTCCCCAGGTGTTTGGTGTCCACCTGAACAAGTGGCAGCTGGATAAGAAGCTGGGCTGTGGGTGCCTCTTCCTCTACGGTGTGTTCCTCTGCTTCTCCATCATGACGGAGTTCAACGTGTTCACCTTCGTGAACTTGCCCATGTGCGGGGACCACTGATCGCGGCCACCGCAGAGGCCCGCTGGGCTCCTTCCTTCTGTGCAATACAAGACCGGCCGCTCCCGGAGTGGCGCTGGCCCTGGGGCTGCGGCGCCGTCTCCTCTGTGCTGTCCACAGTCCTCCACTCCAGCCCTGGTGGCTCTGGTGTCCCCGCCATGTCCCCGGCTCCCCGCCTCCTGGTCCTACCTCCCGCCACCCCTCCCCACGAAGACATCCGACACCCACGTGAATTTCCAAGCTCCCTTTCTGAACGATGACTGAGATTCGAGAACAAAACTGGCTGCTAACTGGCCTGAGCCAGGCACAACTTACCATGGCCCCTCCTCCTTTTTTAAGTTATTGGATGGAAGACTCCCCTAATTTATGACCTGAGACTGTGGAAGAAATGAAAGGAGAAGATTCACAAGGACAGGGAGCGTTTGGGGTGGCACTGGCTTGGGAGGCGATCCCTAGGTTGCTGGGTTTAGGGATTGTTCTGTTTGGGGGCTCCCCCTTCTATTCCTTTTCTTCCAGAGGTGAAGACTTCCCCTGCGCCCTCTCCCACTGGACTCCGGGTTGGTAACAGAGGTGGGCTGTGTGTCCCCGGGGGTGAGCCCTGGCCTGTCAGGGCTGCGTGGATTAGTGCTCAGTCCAGGACTGCCGAGCTGGCTGAGGCCACCGAGAGCAAATGCCTGGCGCTTTCCGCCCTGGGACCCTCGGCTCCCGGCCCAGATGTTACCTAGAGGGCGCAAGGTGTTGGAGGAAGAAGCTCACCTCCCCCGCCTTCCCTCCCAGCATCTCCTCCTCATAGGTCCTTTCTAGTTTTTCAAGCAATAGTTCTAGCCTGCCTGAGGCCTTTGACCCAGGGCCCTGGGGAGACTGTCCATCCAAAACGCACCAGGCGGCACCCACGGAAGCTTACCCCACGCGTAAGACCTTGAGATGTGCTCTGGTTGCTTGGTATTTGGGGTGACAGGGAGTGTGACCCAGAGGCCACCACTGCTATCCATGCGGGAGTTACAGACACTGGTTTCTTGGAAAAAGGAGAGAAGCGCATTTTTGCACAGACCTCATCGATTGAGTCCCAGTTTGCCACTTGGTATCGAGTACACTGGACCCTGATGGCTGGCTCTCGGGCACACGTGCTGCCTCGCGGCCACCACACACCGGCCCGGCCCCGCCCTCCCCTCCTGAGGGCTGGCCGGAAGCGGACCCCAGGAAACCACAGAATGTGTTCAGCGCGGACTGGCTCCAGGGCGTCGGTCGTTGCGAGGGTTTTGCCGATCACTGCTCAGCAGCCCTGCTCTCTTTTGTATGACGCCGAATCATTACGCAGACTAATTCCACTGAGCTGAGGCCCACCCATGCTTGTTACACTTGTATTTATTGAAACTGTGGATTCTCGCCCGTGCTGTCCCTTGCATTTACTTTAAGCACTGATCACGTAGCCCATTCTTTCGGTATGGTTTTCCCGGTCCCTTGTACACATTCTGGTATGAATTGTAACCTGCTACCACTGGGCTGAATGTTTCTGTCTGGGGTGCAGACGGAGGGCAGCGTCAGCCGAGGGCGCGCCCACCCAGCCGGGGAGCCGGAGCGGGGCCCACCCACCTGGGCTCCCGGAGCTGAGACACACTTACTGATTCGGTTGCACATTTTGCACTGGTTTATGACGATTGTTTTCTTGGATGGATAGTGTAAAATAAACTTCTCTGTTCTGTATCCTCCCTGGAGCAGAGTGTGTTACTTTCTCCATTTCCCAGCCAGGAAGGGAAAATGATCCCA
>RJWM01048087.1:0-11632 GCA_004363535.1 Dasyprocta punctata | reverse complement strand
TTGGGGAAGGAGCAAAGCCTGAGCTAGATTACCCCTCCCATCGAGTAAGCCAAGATGGCGACCATATCCTGCTTCCGCATATTACACAACCCCACCCCAGATGATGTATCGCTGACGCTGCCCAATGAGTGCTTGCACATTGCTGATATTGGATTGGATAACGAGACAGTAGATAAGCAGCTGCCCGCCCAGGGGGCGGAGAGAGTGCACGCTGAGAGCCGCGGGGAGCGGACGTGTGTGAGGCACCTCCGCGGGGACACGTAGGACCCACCAGCGGTGGGCATGTAGAGGTCTCCCGCTGCAGCTGGCTCTGAGCTGAATAAAGTCTTCTGCTGTGTCGCTTGTGATTCTGTTGTGTGCCTTCCTACCGGCCGGAATAGGCGCCCGACACATTCCCAAGAAGGTGTAATAATCTTTCCTTAATATAAATCAGACTTCATAAATTGATCACTTCACAAATGGTACACACACACACACATACACACATATATACATTCATATATGTACATCCTTGTAATATATATATATATGTTTAAATGTATAGAACAACATGTATCTAAGTAGTTAGTGTATTTGTAAAATATAAAAACAATAATGAAAAATCCCCTCAGTACTCCCTTACCCAGTCCAAGAAATCTGATGATACTGAGAGGTTTGAATTCTACGTATCCCACCGATGCTTTCCATGACTGTCAGCTTGCTTAACTTCACCACTTTATCACGTACGCATAGAAGAGCAAATTATTTCTTGATCCATTTTCTATTATTGTACCAGATCTGGCTCTTCTGGCTCTTCCCAAAGTCCCAATGACCACAGAAGGTAAATGTTTGAATCAATTCAGGACCCCGAGGCAGCCACCACAGCACAATTGAAGATGCTCACTTAAGAGGATTTCCAGCCCTGCTGCAGGAAGTGGCAAGAACAGTGGGACAAGTGCCCCAGATCAAAATACCCTTAATTAATTTATAAAGAACTGCAGTTTATTTTGGCCCATGGCTCGGGAGACTGACAAGTCGAAGAGCACGGGGCTGGCATCTGCTTGGCTTCCAGTGATGGCTTCGTGCTGCTTCAGGGCAGGGCAGGAAGTGGGAAGGCAAGCGGGCACAAGGGAAGAGGAAAGCACAAGAGGGGCACTTGTGACTAAGCCAGTCTCCCAAGCAGGAGCTCATCCATGGGAGAAAAGCGCCGATCCATTCTCGAGGGCTCTGCCTTCGGGACCCAGACACCTGCCAACAGGGCTAGACTGAGGCCCCAGCTCAGCATGAGTTCTGATAGAGACTAGCCATATTGAAACCTTAATAATTATATTACTTTAAATTGTGTAGTTTTGAAATTCATAGAAATAAATTGTGACATGTGATGTGATTAAATGACATAGTGAATGTTTAAATTTATAAAAAACATATTATTGTAAAAGACACAGTACCATTAATCCCCCAATAATACTCCCTCTCCATTCAAACACACTTATCCCATTGTTCTTGCTACTTCCTGAAGCAGTGCTGGAAGGTCCCATTTTGTGACTGTCCTTAGTTGTGCTTTGGTTGGTGCCTAGTGTTCTAGATCAATTCAAACATTTACTTTTCACAGTAGTCGGGAAGAGCCAGAAGTTGCATGGCACCAGCTCTGTTTTTTTGTTTGTTTGTGTTTTTGGCACCGGGGATTGAGCTCACAACCTCGTGCCTGCCAGGCAGGAGCTTAAGCCACTGTATTGGGTGATATGCTACATACCCCCAAGTTCTCATATAATTTTGATGGGGCTGAGTTATTGGTTTGTTGTCTAGCACCAGGATTGGCAATGTGCGTGTTGTACCCGCAGGGGTGGAGCCGACATACAGTGTAAGGGAAGGCGGGTCTTTCCCTTCTGCTCGTGCTCTCTCTCTCTCTTTCGTCAGCGCCTTGCTGCTTGCAGCTGCCATGGACAGCAGCCACGTCACGCCATGCTGCCTTGGAGCCAACTTAAGTATGGACTGAAACTCCTGAGAAGCTGTAAGGATAAGGCTTTCTTTCCCTAATTTTGGGCATCAGGTATTTTGTCTCAGCAACAAGTGAAAAGTAACTAAGACAGCCACTGAGCCGAATTCCCAGCCCTAGTTTTTTTTTTGAGGCAGGATTGCACTATGTAGCTCAGGCTGGCCTTGCACTCACTTTGTAGCCCAGGCTGGCCTCAAATTTACAAGGCTCCTCCTACCTCAGCCTCCTGAGTGCTGGGATTAAAGGCATGCACCACCACGCCCGGCTCCAGCTCTGTTTATGAAGGTGGATAAGGATGCACGGTAGTGTTTTGATGAGTCTGCCTTTCCATTGGGTGGCACTCAGCACCAGCATTCTCCACAGTCTTTTTTTTTTATCACACCATGTAAAGAAGTTCTTTATAGAAATAATTAAGTTAGGGTTCTTGAGATGAAGTCATTCTATATTCTCTCAGTGCGCCTTAACACCAATCTCAGCGGAGAGGCACATGAATTAGCAGAGGACTGGATAACTAAGGGGGCAAATATTGGAGTCACGTAGCTCCAAGCCTAGGAAAACTTAGAGCTCCTGAAAACCGGAAGAGGCAAGGAAAAATTCCTTCCTAAAACCTTTGGAATGAACACAGTCATGCCAATATCTTTGCCTCCAGAACTATCAGGGAATAATTTTCTGTTGTTTTAAGTCAACCAGCGTTTGGTACTTTGCTACTCACTCACTCACACTTTTCTATGGCAGTCATAGTTGAAAGAGAAGGCGAGGCAGGGAGCTAAGAGGACTTTAGAGTCGGTTGAGTTACTTGCTCAAGGGCAAACAGTGAACAAACTGTAAGAAATGGATTTGAACCCAGGAGGTTGTTTGACTCAGGAGCCTAGCTGTAGAACCGAGATATGGAGTTAGCAGGAATATAAAGTAGCCACCTGATAGAACAACAAACAAGCAGGTAAGTAACTGTATTTTTGAGGCAATAAGAAGAAAGAGAGAAAATAGCTAATCAAAGGACAAACTGCTGCATTCCCTAAGATAAGGAAGTAGGATACATGGGGAAACTGGAGCAGACAGGAGGAGGCCAATGAAAGTCTCTATTCTCCTCTTCCTTCAAAAAGTGATAAACAGGAAGATTCTTTTGAGATCCTATAAAATCAAAATGCCTGCTTTGTGGGGAACTATTCTGGTGTAGGCATATTTTCTGTCCCTAACTAGGCTCTCTTTGCTGCTCTTTCCAATAGTAACACTGATTTAACTCTAGCCTTGGAACTGGCCCATTTATGATTTCCATCTTACATGTGGTTAAAAAATCCATGCTAGTCAGTGATAGTAGGATGAAAAAAGGTCATTTCAAAATTACACAAGATGTTTTTAGTTGAAAGTATCCTAGAAGTCATTTTGATGGAGAATGCTGGTCTTTCTAACCTGAGGTTCCACTTTTAACCCTACAAGGTCAGGCAGGCCATGCAGGGTAAGAAGATGGACCGGATGGAGGCTAGGAGGGGGCAGTACAGGGTACCCTTCAGCAGAAGTCACAGCTCTACACCCGGAAGAGAAAAGCCAGGAAGAGAAGCCCAGCCTCCAGTTCAGTATGGTCAGATCTTCTGATTCCTCAGGGAAGCTAGAGATCTGGGTTATGCACAATTTCCTACTTTTCAGTGTAAGCTAAACCAATCAAGCCAGTTAGGACCTTAAAATCTACCTACAATCCATTTTCATCCAATAGTTTAATTTTTTTTCTTAAATATCATTCAATCTATGAAGTGACATACTATTGATGAGGTCTTAGGATCTAGGAAATATGGCAAATAAAGTATTTTCATAAACTCGAGGAAATAAATATTTAGTATTCTGAGTGGGTAGAGACAAAGGAAAGTAGTATTTATGAGAGTGAACTTTAGTATTAAATAGGAATAAAAATTTAGGGAGGAGGTAGTTTAGGAAACCATAGACTGGAAAGTGACCTCTGAAGCTAAAACTATTATTCAGGGTTTTTATGGGGGTTGTTGATCTTTGATAAATGGCTAAATAGCTAGATTTTAAAAATAAGATTTCATTTTCTCAGGGTTAGAGGTTACCATTCATTAGCAGACTCTTTAGAGCTGAACAGTATAGTATAAGAAAGGTTCGGGAAAAGGAAATTACAGGAATAGATTAAAACAACTTTAGCTATCTGGGAATTTGCAAGTTGAACATCCAAGTCCTGGGTATCTTCAGTCCCACAAATAGAGACAAAATAATATCAATATCTAGAAAGGAGCAGGTTGCATTTAAGGTCTATCCAATGATCTGAGAGATAGCAGCACATCAGGTGAATAATAACTTCATCTGCTGCAAGCTTTCTTAACGTATCTATTTAGTGCTTGAGTGCACCTTTCCATTTCATTCTCCTATCTGTCTTCTACTCTCCCAAAATGCTGAACACTACACAGTATCTAAAGTTATTATTTCTAAAGCTAACGACATCTAATTCTTACAAGGGGTTGTAGCTTTTTACCTGTGTAGACTAAATCAAAGAAAAACTACATTTCCACATCTCATTTTTGGCTATATCACAGTGCAAATGTAAATTGCAAATCTCTTTACCTCTTTGATTGTGTGCCAGATCCCCTGCAGTTAGAGAAATAATACACGGTTATCATCAGAGGGTCAGAGCCTTCTTCCCTACACGGCCATGGAAACCACAGTTTCTTGCTTCCCAAATTGGATCCTTTTCTTTCAAAACAGGGTCTTTGTTGCCTCAGGGTGCTTGTCTGGTGTTCAGATAATTCAAAGCAGGTTTCATTACCCAGAAAAGAAAAATGATGATTGATTCTGCTTTTGTGAACCTTTAAAAATTTACAAAACTTTTTCCATGGAAAGTTCCCCCCATTATGGTAAAAGATTTATTCAATGAGAGTAGTATAGAAGTGTTTCTCAGTGATGATCTCTTTTCAGAAAGATGTTATTAGAATTCCAGAATGCCTCTCAGAGGAGTCTTCTATCTCCTGGGATACCCTCCATGGTTAATTTTATGCCAGTCAAGCTGGGCCATGGTTATCTGAATATTTGACCAAATACTAGTCTAGATGTTATAAAGTTATTTTTTTAAACTCATTTCAATAACCTTAACTAAAACAATTTACTTTTTATATTTAAGTGGCTCTTATCCAATCAGGTGAAGCCTTTAAAGATGAAGTCTCTTGAAAAGACAGACTTCCACCCATAGACTTCCTTCAGACTTTGGCTGCGACCTCAAGCCTTTTCCGGTACCAGCCTGCTAGCCTGACCTGAAAATTTCAGACCTGTTAGCTTGCACAATTGTGTGGCACAATTCCACTAAGTAACTCTCTCTCCATTTCTATTTCCAACCTATAGAGCTATATCTGTATCTATATATCTATAGGTCTAGATAGATCAGTACATATAGAGATGCAGATATACCATTGCCTTGATTTTATTTTACTGCAGAACTCTGTTAAACTGCCCTCACTGTATGACTGACTCACTGTGGTTGAAGGGACTTAAATATATTGACCGAGATAGTCTTAACATTACCCTCAGCCTGACTAAACTTTACACAGGTTTATTTCTGACTCTAGGGAACTGACCTCTATTTTCTCATAGTATTGACATTAGAAAACTTGCAAATACAAATTTTTCTTTGCCCCATTAAGATGACCTCTTGCCAGTTTTATACCTTAGCTTCTTGAATGTAAACATCAAAAGAGGCAGCACACCTATCTCCCAGTGTCCATGAGAGGGTTACAGCCTAACTTTGGTGGGTAACTTCTACCTGCTTGTATAATTAACTCCTATGATGGCGAGAAGAGAAAGTTTACTTTGTCTTTGGGTCAAGCCAGTTAGCAAACACAGATAAACTATGTTTGCTGCCTCACTAATTCACTTGAAGATTTTCCTATTCTTGCATTAATGGGGTTGAGCTAAGTCTGAGTTATGACCTTCTTCCCTTTTGCAGCAGCCTAAAAAAATCCTTTCTTGTGTTTGTTTCACTTTTTTAAAAAAGCCCTCCTTGTCTTTGTGCCCTTTGCCTGGGGGCAATTCTGACTTTGTCAGTATGAAGAAGCTCCTCTTTCCCGAGTTTGATATTGAAGTTGTTAATAGTTGGCCAGAATCCTCAAACAATGAGGTTTCTATGATATATTTAGATGTCTTTAATTTTTCAGAAATGATATACCTGCCTGAAAATGAAGGTGAACTTTCTTACTAAGAAAAAACACACTGTACGTGGAAGAAATAAATAACATAATTCCAGGAGTTAAAGTTTACAGTAAAACAATGGATCTAAAGACAGTCCAGTGACCACATATATTAAACGCCAATTGTCTCCTTTTTTCTGTAAATCTGGTAATTAACCCTGCTTAGTGTAAAATCACTTTTCTTATAGCACCACTTTCTTCATGTCAAAACTTTAGAACTCCCTTGCTAAAAAGGATTAAAACCATTTTTAAATTGGATACTAAAAGCCCAACAAAGTTTTATTTTTAAATTCTATTTTTCTAAAGATATATAAATATAGAAAATGAAAATTAAGCATGTGATGGTAGAACTTAATTGTTACCTTGAGTCTTCTTGGAGTTCATTTCACGGAGTGCTATACTGATCAGTGAATTAATTCACTGAAGCTCATAGCTAAATGTGCTATTAGGAAGTGTTGCCCAGTTGGAGGTAGGTCAGTAAGGGTGTGCTTTTGGAAGATATATCTCTCCTTGCTCTCTTTCACTGTTCTGTTTCTTTGCTTCCATTAACCAAACAACTTTACTCTGTCGTACACTTTTGCCATGATGTCTCTGCCTTGCAGACTGCCGGATACAAACTAAAACCTATGAAACCATAAGCCAAATAAAATTCTCCTTCTTTAAATTGTTAGTATCAGGTAATTTCTCTCAGCAACAGGGAAACTGACCAGTATAGAAAATTGGTATTAAATAAGTGGGGCCATTTTTGTGATGCTATCTGATCATATGGTTAAAAAAAGAGAAGACTTTGGAGTAGGTTTGTGGAAGACATTGAGAAAGGTTTGGAGAAAGCCCAGAATGCTATAAGCAGAGACAGATGAGTGATTGTGACCAGAACTCAGAAGCCCAGAATTCTGATCAGAATGCAGAGAGGAACAGTAGAGACTGGGCTCATGAGTTCTCAGTTAGGAACGAGAGCTCTACTGGGAGCTGGTTTAGAGGCTATGTTTGTTACACTCTGGCAAAAAAATTTGTCTACAATTTTCCCAAGTCCTGAAACTTTATAGGAGGCTTAGTTTAAGGGTAGAAGGCTAGTAGATATGGTGAAAAAATTTAAAGGCAATCCAATGTTCAAGCTGTGGTATGGGTATTACTGGCCAGGCTTAGTCAAATGTCTAGTGAGAATTGGGAGTAAAAAGAAGAGCATAAGTATTTCAAAAACTTAAATTTGGTCCAACCAGAACCACATATACAGTTGTGGGCAAAGGATGCAGGGTTGTTGAAGAGATTAGTACAATTAGAGTGAAATCAGGAATTTTGAACCAGGACAAAAAGAAGATAACTGGAGGGCATGTCAAGAATCTTTAGGACCCCACCTAAGTCTTATAAGCTTAAGGGTGTGAACATTTAAACCTTTCATTTGAGAAAAGACCTCTCAAACCCCTTGCTCAAGAAGGGCTATGTAAGGAATTGATTCCAAGGTTTTATTTCATAGTGTGCAGGCATTCAAGCACTAAGCATTGGTGCATCAATAGTCCAAGGAACCTGGTTACTATTGCATGAACTGGCAGCAGACTATAGTGTTGTCCACATAATGCTGGTTTTACAGGCATGTAGAATGCAGAAGGTTTGGGATTATGGAGGTTTCTATGCATATTACAGAGGAAGGCTTGTGAGGCCAGGTGATGTACCTCTGAGAGGAAGGTACATAGAGCTGTAGGAATGAAGCTGAAGATGCAGGAAGTCAGAGATGCCAAGACCATGGAACATCTACTAATGAAAACTGCAGGAAGATTGTAGCCAGCCCAAGTGAGAGAGGGTATGTAAGCTGCAACTAGCAAGGCCATGGGGGACGGGGTCACCCAAATCCTTTAGAAATCACATCGCACCACCATCATGTGTCACAGATACTTGACATGGAGTTATAGGACTTAATGTTTGCCTTGTTGAGTTTCCGTCTTGCTTCAGTTTGATTTTTTTCTATCCCCCTGTTCCTCGTTTTTGGAATGGGGTTGTTTGCTATGTGGCTATCTTGGAATTATGTAACTTGCTTTTTAATTTTACAGAGGTTTAAAGCTAAGACTTCATCTTGAGTCTCAGAAATTTTGACTTGGGCTTTTAAACAATGGTGGGACTGTTGAGATTAGGGGAGGGGATTAGTATGTTTTTGACAGTTCACAGGAGAGTCACATTAAATTGGACAGAATTATGACCTTGTTATTGCCTGTATTTGGAAATTAACTATGGTTTAAGTAGACACGGTAACATGTCATGTTGATAAGAGGTTAAATTAAGGTTAAGATTAATTGTCAATTTGCCTGGATTAAGAGATTCCTAGAGAGGTAATTAGATCATGGGAGTGCTACACTCATCAGTGAATTTATCTACTCATGTTCATCACTGACTGTGCTTGTGCTGTTAGGAGTTTCTACACAACACCCAAAATTAAGGAATGAAAAGTTTATGTAGCTCACAGTATTTGAAGATTTTAGTCTGTAATCAACTGGCTCCAAGGCAGGGTACCTAGGCACACAGGCAACACTTCAAGGCAGCAGAAGACAGCAAAAGCAAGAAGAGCAAAAAGGAGGGAGAGCAAGCCTCTTTTCCTTCCTTATATTGTAAGCAGGCTACCACCCACTAAGGCAAGTGTAGCACACCATCTTGGAGCCCTCCTCTTGCACAGGGTGAGGATGTTTACAAAGTGAGGACCCTGGGCCCCTACTGAGTCTCCTAAACTTCTAAACTTCTCAAGTTGACACAATGTATCAGCCATTACAAAGGAGAAGCCAGATTGGAAGATGTGTGTCACCGAGGACACTCCTTTGGAAGGCATATCTCTCACTGTGCTCTTCTCTACTGCTCTGCTTTCCAGTTGCCATGAACTAAGCAGCTTTTTTCCAGTCCATTCTTCCTCCAGGATGTTTCTACCTTGGAGCAATCAGACTGAAACCCTTGAAACTGTGAGCCAAATAAACCTCTTCTCCTTTAAGTTGTGGGTGCCAGGTATTTTTGTCTGAGAAACAGGAAAACTGATTAATACAAAGTATCGTAACATTGGAAGCTACTGTTTTGATTTTCAATGCTTATTGGTGAATGCCTAATGTCAGATTTTTTTTACAGCTTTCCCCCTGTTGGGCATATTTAATTCTCCAGTGATGAATATTTAAATCTTTTCTCTGTTGAGTTTAAGTGTTACGAGTTAAATATTTATAAATTACCAACTAGAACTCTCATGATAGAGTCAGACAATGAAATAAAAATCATAGTTCAAGCTGCTGTCCCAGGTGCTCCTCTATTCATTGGAGCACAGGTCATTTTCCAGTGTTACTGGACCACAAGTTGAGTGGCCAATTCATTCTGCCTTTCACTGAATCTAAAAACCATTATGCTAGAAGATGCCAGTGTCTATGGTACTGTGTAACCTGCCTACATACAACAAGATTCTGATTGTTTAGTCAGGACTTTCTTGATGGTCCACATAGTCAAAAGCAGCAGGAATAATAACTCTTCTGTGAGTGACCTATACTTGAAGAATTAATACTTCTGGTATGAGGGCTGGATATAAGACTCAGGTGAGAATCAGTAAGTGCACATCCATTCATTTAGCAAATAATTTCTACATGCTTGTTGTATGACTGAGCATTGTTCTGCATGCCAGAGATTTAGAGGCAGTGAGACATTTTTCCAGGTCTCATGAAACAAGTTGAAGGATTTGGGAAAAAAATACTAGTGTTATGGTAGGTATTTTTTTTTTAAGGTTATACTTTTGAAAGCAAATTTTTTACTAAGTATTTGTTTAATTTCAGGCATTTTAAGACAATCTGGAAATGGGAGCCGTTTTATTTGATGATGCAATTTCCTACTGGATAAAAAAAATAAGTAAATTTTACAATGTAGCTGTATAACATTGGCTTAAGTGTGCCAGGAAATGCAGATCATATTTGGTGAGGGTGGAAGAGATTATCGGGCAGCAGGAAATACTCTTTTGGTTCTGATTTCTAGAAACCAAATCAAGACACAGCACCTACATCATATGTCTAGGAAGCTATTTTGTGTACTTGAAACTTTGCCGCTAGTTTTTCAGCTATTTTTTGCTCCCTTGTTCCTGCTTATTCATTTCTACCTTTGAAGATCTTAGCTTTAAAATTCTTAAGATAATTCATCTCTGTTCTGAGCTTTCTGTATGTGTTCATTGTTCATTTACATCTCCCTCGTCTAGAGAGGTTCCAAGAGGCTTTTTAATCAAAACCACGCATATAATTATGCTATGAAAACTAGCATTGAAAAATAAGAGAGCACTATAGAAAGATAAAAAATCATATAAAATTTTTAGATTGAGTTAAAAACTAAATTTACCTCAGAGATTTCTTTCAGTGACTTGGAGGAGCATTCATAAATGAGATATATTCTCTTTCTCTAATTCCTAAGAATAAAAACTTAACACCAATTTCTTACAAAGCTTTGGGGATGAGTGAGCAATTTTATACTCCACGGCTGCCCCATTTCCTGTGTGTGTGTGCGTGGTGTGTGTGTGTGTGTGTGTGTGTGTATTTGCTCTTTTCATTATCCTTTGGTAATTACAGTTCTCATGTATTGTCTATAGATTAATTTTATGGGACAATATTTTTATGATGCAAAAGAATAAAAATTAAATATATATCTACAGACTAATAATCCACAATAAACAATAAATAGAATCTAACCCTAATATTAATTCAGTAATTTCTCCATTGTATTATAAGTTGTTACCTCTAATAACAGTGTTTTGCTTAATTTGGTGGCATTTTTGTTTTAATGATTCATTACTCCTTCGGCATGTCAGGTTAAAGGAATTTTTATATAATTATTATTTTTTGAATGACAGTTAAACTTATTTAAAAGTCTCCCACATATTCCCAAAGGAAAAATCTACAAAGGTTTTTGTCTCTTTTACTCTCTGATGCTCCTTCCTGGCTTTGATCTCTCCAATGTGTGCAGCATGAATCTTTTCATTTCTTTACAAGGAAACCCGTATGAAAATGCATACATCTCTTTCTTCTCTTTACCTTCATATCTTCATACGAAATTCCAAATTAATAGTGCTCTGTTTCAACCTCAACTGGTGTAAAACAACCGGATGGGCTGGCTTTCAGCGCTGACGATAACTACGAGCATTTTGTCACTTTAGGTTTAAGGGCTCCATGCTTCTTTGTAAGACTGGTCTTACATCAATCCCTGCCACAAATGATACCCACAGATCACTCATCCTTATGACCAACAGGCTAGCGAGTTAGAGGTTCCCACGAGCCCCTCAATTTAAGTAACTTACCAGAACAACTTTTAGACTCACTGAAAAACACTATAGTTATGACTACAGTTTTATTATGAAGAAATACATAGGAATTGGTCTGGGAAACAGAGAGGTCCATGGCCTCCACGGAAGCAAGGCTTGTCACCTTCCTGGTGCAACAAGGTGTCTTCCAACCAAAAGCTTGGAGTCTAGAGATTTTATTGA
>RJWM01048086.1:0-11633 GCA_004363535.1 Dasyprocta punctata | reverse complement strand
TTTTTTTTTTTTTTTTTTTTTTTTTTTTTTTTTTTTTTGTCTTTTATCTTTTTGAGACGGTCTCACTATGTGGTTCAGGCTGGCCTTGAGCTTGCTTTGTAGTTCAGGCTGGTCTCAAACTTGCAACAGTCCTCCTACCTCAGCCTCCCAAGTGCTGGGATTACAGGCATGTGCCACTGCACCCGACTTGATATATGGCATAGTCTCCTAACATTTGATACTGAATTGGTTTTTAAGAACACTTTCAAGGTAGGTTACTGTTGCATGTTCATTCACAAAACATTTATTGAAATCAATTTCTGCTCTTGGCAATGTATTACTTATTCTTGATGACCCCAGTCCTATACCTCAAAGACTTGTGAACAGTTAAAATTATGGCAGGTAGTTGAATAGAGATTTGTGAATTGCAGTATTTTATTTTATTTTATTTATTTATTTATTTATTTGTGGCACCGGGGATCAAACTCACAGCCTCACGCCTGCCAGACAAGCACTTAAGCCACTGAACCAAACTCCCGGCCCTGGTTTTCTGAGGCAGGGTAGCACTACATAGCTCAGGCCAGCCTTGCCCTCACATTGTAGCCCAAGCTGGCCTCGAACTCACAACGCTCCGCCTACCTCAGCCTCCCGAGTGCTGGGATTAGAGGCATGTGACACCACGCCGGCAAATTGCAGTATTTTAAAGAAATTACTCCATCTGTTCATCTTTCTGAAAGAGATCCAGGTGAGCATATTGTTGTACAGTATATATTAATAGAATCAACATACTATGTAACAGATCATATTGTATGATCCTAATGAGTTCTGGTATATCATTTTATCTTTTATTTTTTATTTATTTATTTATTTATTTGCGGCACCGGGGATTGAACTCACAACCTCGCACCTGCCAGGGCAGGCGCTTAAGCCACCGAGCCAAACTCCCAGCCCTGGTTTTTTGAGGCAGGGTTGCACTGTGTAGCTCAGGCCGGCCTTGCACTCGCGTTGTAGCCCAAGCAGGCCTCGAACTCACAACGCTCCACCTACCTCAGCCTCCCGAGTACTGTCATTTTATCTTTTAAATGGCTCTAGCCATAAACTAACTTAGGTTTAAATTTAGTTATTATTCTTTGTTTTCTTTTTCTTAAAGTTTTCATGCATTCTTAGTCTACAGTGATTTTTTTTGTACAGTAGTTTTCAAACTTCTGAGATTGTTTAACTTTATTGTAGATATGTGTTTTTGCATACTTACATTCTTCAAGTTAAAGCATTTATTCCAAGGCAGTTTACCTGTTGTGTTGGGATTGTAATAGTCAACATCTATTAATTGCTTTTTCTTTTTCTTTTTTTTTTTTTTTTTTTTTTTTTTTTTTTTTTTTTTTTTTTTTTTTTTTTTTTTTTTTTTTTTTTTTTTTTTTTTTTTTTTTTTTTTTTTTTTTTTTTTTTTTTTTTTTTTTTTTTTTTTTTTTTTTTTTTTTTGGTCTTTTCTTGAGACAGGGTTTCACTATGCAATTCAGGCTGGCCTTAAACGCACTTTGTAGTCCAAGCTGGCCTTAACCTCCCAGCGATCCTACTTCCTCAGCCTCCCAAGTGCTGGGACTACAGGCATGTGTCATCACGCAGGGCCTATTAATTATATTCTCTATTTATCATACTCTTTGGCCAGAAATCAGGTAAAGAAAATTTAATATATGCAAAATACATTTTCTATAGTGTAGTAGTTGTATTAACCGACAACTGATAGTTAACACAGATCCCTTCACTTTATCCAGAGATCCAACTTATGTTATTTTAACCTCTTGTTCACTTAGGGAAGTTCATATCCAAGAGTATCTCCTGGTGTATATGGTCAAGCTGTTAAGAGAAATCAGCTAAAACCCTCCTAGTGTAATCTAGTTTTTCAGGTCTTGGTGAAGAAGGACTCCCAGCTGAGATGTGCAAATAGATTATAAAAAGGAACTGAAAAAGATTTTTAAAAATGTTTTAGCCTAGGGGGAGTGAGAATGTGAAGTGAGGAACCACATGTAAGTAAGAAAAATTTTTATTGTGGAAGAATTTTAAACTTACGGAAAATTGGAAAGATAGTACAGAGTGTTCTTGGATAATTTTCATCCAGCTCCTCCTAATGTTAACTTCTTACATAAGCATGATACATCTGTCACATCTAAGAAATTAACATTGGTACAATACTATTAACTACAGACTTTTTTGGATTTCAAAATTTTTTCCACTTGTTCTTTTTCTGACTCAGAACCCAATCCAGAATACCACATTGCAGTTAGACCATGTGCAATTTTGATAAATAGGTTGATGTTTCCAATAAGTTCTTTTTCTGTGCTTTTGTCTGTCGTCCAGTAATCTCCTCTGACCAGCACTGAGGAGTAAAAGTCATTGCCATGAACATAAATACTACTACCTAGGGAGTGTGTTGTATTTCTTCATTCTTGTAGAACTGGTAAAATCTGTGAAAGG
The DNA here is from genome assembly GCA_004363535.1 of Dasyprocta punctata. Taxonomy (NCBI): domain Eukaryota; kingdom Metazoa; phylum Chordata; class Mammalia; order Rodentia; family Dasyproctidae; genus Dasyprocta; species Dasyprocta punctata. The sequence continues at coordinate 9,182 of RJWM01048086.1, read as the reverse complement.
ATTAGCTTTGCTCCTGGAAAGGTGATGTGAAGTTTCCTGAGAAGCTAAGAACTAGTACTGATTAAACTGCCCATCTTGGGCTTTGATAACACCCTGTGCTCATGTCATAGATTTTATTACATGGAATTATAATTATTTACCTGTGTGTCTGCTTTGCTAAACTGTATGTGTTTAAGGGGTTGGGGATTATATTCCTCACTTTGGAATCCTCAGGATCCAGTGTATTGCTTGGCATGTGGTAGGTTCTTTTTTTTTTTTTTTTTGTACCGGGGATCGAACTCACAACCTTGCGTCTGCCAGGTGGTGGTAGGTTCTTAATACACATTTGAAGATACTAATAAATCCTTATTTGGTAACATTGACTATTAGGTTAACAGAAATTTCGTTTTGAGTATGTTAAGTATTGAGTTTCTCTTTCAAATCAAGCCATGTTAAGTTGCTGTTTCTGTATTACTGAGTTTTTCTTCGTGTTTTTTTCCTTAGTACTGGTGATTGAACCCAGGGACACTGTACCACCAAGTTACATCCCCATATCCCACCCCCACCCCTAAGGCAGGGTCTCCCTGAGTTGCCCACGTGGAACTTGAACTTGCTATCCTCCTCCCTCACCCTTCCTCAGTGCTGGGATTCCAGGTGGGCGGCTACCATACCTGACTCTTCTTGGAATCTTACAGAACCATAAAATGTTCATTTAATGTTCTTCCTTTCAGTTATCTAACTGATTTATTTTCCTTAAAAACAAGAATAGAATTGAAAGTAGTGGATCTTAATAAAAGCAGAAATTTTGTTAGTTTTTAAGTGTTTATGTGACAATTCCAGTTCTACCTCCCTAGGTTGTAAATCTGGCCATTTGCCTGACACTTCATGCACAGCTAATGAAATAACAACTTCCTAGACTTATTGAGGGAGACGGCTTGTCAGGTTCAGAGAATTAGTTTTAAAATCTTCTTGTAATAGCTAAGATTCAGTGGCCCAGGGTCACCTAAGCTTAAAAGCTGCCCTGGGATTGGAACACAAGGGCCTGTTTTAATCACTTGGATCAACACAGTAGAGTGCATTCTGTATACAGAAAAAAACACGATAAGAGGAAGTAGTGTATTGAATTTTTAACTTTTAAAAAGAACCCAAGCAAAACTATGTTAATTTGTTGATTTAGATGCGACACTGTTACCTGCAGAAAGATTTGAAGTCCTTAATTTTTTTGAAATGTTGCTCCAGAGAGACTCAGAGCCACCTGTATTTGTTAAAACATTGAAAAAGAAGACCAGGACAAACAAAAATTGCAGTAGGTGGAAGGAACAAAATAGTGTGTTAAAACTTAATGTCTTTACTGGCAGTTGCTGTCTGTGCTGCTTTTCGAAATGGCTCATTTATGGTTACCTTGGACCAAATCACCTGTCAGAGTATGTCAGTTAAAAAAAGTAGAATGAAATTAGAATTTAAAAAATCAATTTGTGAAAACATGTGGAACTGTAGAATCTTGACAGTGGATCTCTCTAAAGTTTAAATATGAATTTGGAGCCGGGCGTGGTGGCGCATACCTTTAATTCCAGCACTTGGGAGGCTGAGGCAGGAGGATCGTTGTGAGTTCAAGACCAGCCTGGGCTACAAAGTGAGTTCAAGGCCAGCCTGAACTGAATAGTGAGACCCTGTCCCGAAAAATAGGGCTGGGGATTTAGCTCAGTGGCATAAGTGCCTACCTGGCAAGCGTGAAGTTGTGAGTTTGATCTCTGGTACAAAAAAAAAAAAAAAAGAATTTGGAGTTTAAACTTGTCATTCAATATGTCTTCTAAGGCAAGTTATTTGCACACCAGTATCTTGATTTTTGCCACACTTATATATCTGCAGAAAGGTGATTTCCTTGGTATACTTTTAAATCTCTTAACTCCTATACACAGAACACTGGTATTGTCATTCTGTAGTTTGGAAAACACTGTCCCTGGGAAATTTTTTCTGAATACTTCATTGTGATTGGGCACCTATTTGAAATTTAATCCCTGTTCTAATATGTGCCTGTGTCACAGACAGAGCTTTACAGGTCTGTTTGGTAAAGATGCCTTAATAATAATGAAGAATCATCCCCCCCACCAGACACACCCCACCACCGCCACCCCAGTGCTAGAAATTGAGCCCAGGGATACATTCGTGCTAAGTTATCATATTACCACTTACGTACATGTCCAGCTATCATGATGAAGAATCTTAGTTATTGGCTTAAACTTGAAAAAAGGTGGAGATCAGAAATAGTTTACAGGACAAAGTATTAGTAAAGAAATTTCTAGCCCGGCGTGGTGGCGCACTCCTTTAATCCCAGCACTCGGGAGGCTGAGGTAGGAGGAGCCTTGTGAGTTCCAGGCCACCTTGGGCTACAACACAAGCACAAGGCCGGCCTGCACTACATAGTGTGACCCTTCCTCAAAAAACAGGGCTGGGAGTTTGGCTCAGTGGCTTAAATGCCTGCCCTGGCAGGTGTGAGGTTGTGAGTTCAATCCCCGGTGCTGCAAAACAAAAAAAGAAAAAAAGAAATTTCTAAAAAATTAAATCAGAGGTCTTATAAAGCTTGTTTTGTTTTTGGTATCAGGAATTGAACTCAGGGCCTCACTCTTGCCAGGCAGGCAGTATGCTGCTGAGCTATATCCTCAGCCTTATAGAGTGTTTTTTTAAAACCAAGAAATTTATTCTTAGCTTAGGGAATCATTTGTTATTTTGGTTACTACAGGGTAAAAACCTTTATTGCTTTGATTATAAAAAGTTACACAGTTAGGCATGGTGGTTATACCTGTAATCCCAGCACCAGGAAGCCTGAAGCAGGAGGATCACTGGGAATTTGAGGCCAGCCTGGCTACATAGTGACTTCAAGGCCAGTTTGAACTACATAGCAAGACCTTGTCTCAAAAAACAAAACATTTTTCAGGCTCATTTATTTGAACAAAGCAGTGAATACTGAGATAAACAATATAATCCCTGACCCAGCTAAGACTCTTTTGTGTCAATGATTTTAGAAGCTAGTATTTTCTGGATTTAGGGTAAAGAATAAAGAATGTGACAGGGATATAGTTGAGCAGTTTTCCATTTTGTTTTTCTCTAGATGGCCCACATGGTTACAAAATGAGCAGTGGTAAATTGTCATTTCTGGTTCTCCATTTTTAGAATTTTATGGGAAAAAAAGCAAAATTTCATAATAAAATAATAGTTAATACATTGCATATTGTTATCTTTAAAGTAGTTAATCAGAGTACAAGATATGGGCATAAAAAATTCTCCAGTTGATATTAGCACAAACCTTCCTTTTCAGTGAACTAAGAGACATTAGTAATATAACTAACTTGCATTTTTTCCTTTTTCCTTCCTTCCTTTCCCCTTTTCCCTAACCTAATTCCTTTTTCCTTTTGAACAATTTGTTCCCCATTTCACAATGTCTGTTGTATATTTTAGACCTTATTTACTCTCAGTTTCTCACAGCAGGGAGACAATGTGATATTTACACATGTGAGTCTGATTTATTTCACTTATGAGTATGGTCTCAACTTTCATCCATTTATCTACAGAAATCTCCAGTTTGTCCTTCTTTGTGGCTGAGTAGTACTCCACTGTATAAAATTACCACACCATTTGTGTGTGTGTGTGTGTGTGTGTGTGTGTGCCAGGAATTGAACTCATGACCTCATGCTTACCAGGCAGGCGCTGTGCCACTATGCTATATCCCTGGCTCAACAACATCTTTTTTATCCATTCCTTGATTGACAGGCATTTGGGTTGTTTCCAAGGTTTAGCTATTAGAAATTGTACTGCTATAAATATGGGTGCACATATATTGCTGTGGTATAATGTTTTTAATTTTTCTGGGAAGATACCCAGAAGGGGAATACCTGGGTCAAATGGGACCTCTAATCCTAGCTTTTTGAGGAATCTCCATATTCTGTAGTGGTTGTACCAGCCTGCACTCCCACTGATGGTGGAGAAGGGTTCCTTTTTCCCCACAGGCCCTACAGCATTTGTTAGTGATGATAGCCATTCTTTCTGGAGTGAGATGGAATCTTAGTCTTGTTTTAATTTGCATTTCTCAAATGACCAATGATCTCGAACATTTTTTCGTATATTTATTTGCCATTTGTATTTCTTTATCCGAGAAGTGCATATTCATCTCAGATGCCCATTTTTGGAGTGGGTCTTTGAATTTGGGGAATCTGATTTTTTTCAATTCTTTATATGTTCTAGATATAAGTCCTTTGTCTGAGAAACAATTGGCTAAAATTTTTTCCCACTCTGTGGGTTGTCTTTTCACTCTGTTGGTGATTTCTTTTGATGTGCAAAAGCTTTTTAATAAGATGAGATCCCAGTTATTGACTCTTTGAAGTGTTTCCCAAGCAGTCTGGGTTTTGTTCATGAACTCTCTGCCTATGTCTTCAAGATTTCTACCTACTTTCTTTTCCGTTAGATTCAGTGTTTCTCTCTCTTCTTTACTGACGTTAGTTTTGAGTTTCTTTTTTACTTCTCTCTCTAAACTGTGTTGAATATGATTCCAGGGAACAAACTATTTCAGCAAATGGTTGTGTGTAAGCTGTGCTTTTGTATATACAATTTATTTCATTTTGAGCCTGAGGATTTGACTTATTTTAAAGAGAATAGTACAAGAAAGAGAATCTAAGTTTAAGGAATATAGAATTGTTTTTGTCTTGGTCAGTTTAACCTTGTGAGCCTAAATTTTAGTTTAACCAGTGACCAATATTAAGAAAGCTTTCTCCAGCCTCCTTAGAGGTGAGAGTAACAATACAGTGAAAACGATCTTATAAAAGTTTCTATTCAATGCCAGAAAAATAAGTAGTAGGATGCCCTTGGCTAAACCCCAAAGTGTATGCTCTTGGTTATGGAATTTAGGTTGTGGGATTTTAGGTTGTCTTCAGAACTAGCATCAGGGATGCAGTGGTTTGGGGTTGATTTGACGAGAACTGAAAGAGAGACCAAAACCTTGACTAAATTTAGGTATGGCATTTATTGTATAGGAGAAGGGGGAAATCTGTTAAAAGACAAACAGTATTTCTTTTTTTTTTTTTTTTTTTTGCAGCACCAGGGATTGAACTCACAACCTCACGCCTGCCAGGGCAGGCGCTTAAGGCACTGAGCCAAACTCCCGGCCCTGGTTTTTTGAGGCAGGGTCCCACTATATAGCTCAGGCCGGCCTTGCGCTCTCGTTGTAGCCCAAGCAGGCCTCGAACTCACAAGGCTCCTCCTACCTCAGCCTCCCGAGTGCTGGGATTAAAGGCGTGCGCCACCGCGCCCGGCTGACAAAAAGTATTTCTAAACTCAGAAATAGACTATAATTTAAATAGTGCTTGATAATGTAAGTTTTTCTTAAAGAAAATAAAGTTGAATAATTATGAGATAAATGGAATGCAGGAATTATTAAAAACATGTTAAACATTTTGATGATTTAATTTTGTAAAACTTTTAGATAAACTTTTTGAAGAAAACTGGAGAAAGTCTTCATGAAATTTGAATTAGGTAAAGATTTGTGTTTTAAATAGGGCACAGAATGCACAAACTGAAAGAAACAGATTGATAAGTTGGATTTCATCAAAGTTAGAAATGCTCTTTAAAAAAAAGTTTGTTTTAAGAAAAAAGGCAAGCCACAGAAAATACTTGCCAAATGTATAGCTAGCGAAAGACTTACATTTATAATATATAAAAAAACTTACAACTGAGTGGAAAGAAGACAAACAGCTCAATTTTTTAAAATGGGGAAAAATTTGAATAGACACTTCACTGAAGAAGCTATATGAATAGATAATAAACACCTGAAAAGTTGTCCCATATTGTTAGCTCTCAGAGAATGTAATTTAAAACTATTCTGATATACCATTTCACATGAATTACAATAGGTAAAATTAAAAAGATTGATATAGCAAGTGCTAGTGGATGTAGAGCAGGTGAAACTCATACACTGCTGGTAGAAATGCACAGTGGTATAGCTGATTTGGAAAACAATTTGGCAGTTTCTTGTAAGTTAAAAATATGTTTATCATATGAACCAGCAGTCCCATTTCTGGGTGTTTACCAAGAGAATGAAAACGTGTTCATTGCAAAGACTTGTACATGAGTGTTCACAGCAGCCTTGTCCGTAATAACCCCAAACTGAATGTAATCCTTTATCTGGTAAATAAACAGATAAATTGTAGTATATCAGTCTAATGGACTGCTACCAGCAATAAAGAAAAATGAACTGCTGGTACATGTTAACAACATGTATGAATCTAAAAATTTATGTGCATGAAAAAAAATGCCACACCAAAAATTGCATTTTAAACAGTAACTTTATATGATTCTGGTTGCAAACTGAGTTGGATGAGAACTGAATCAAAATCAGTGGTTAGGTTCAACGTTGACCTTATGGGGAAATTTGAAAGTGTGCTGTCTTATTTATTCTTATGACTTTAGCTTTGAGCACACAGCCTGGCATAAAGTAAATGCACAAGAAATGTGAAATGAATCAGAGGGAACCCAAAGATGTTGGTTGTTAGTGAATTAGAAGATGAAATGCACCATATGGTTTTAGCAAATGATTTTTAACCAAAAAGAAAGTAAATATAGATATCTAGGGCTGAGGAGAGAGCCGCAAACTAATGTCATTTAAAATATGAGTATAGCTGGGTGTGATGGTTCACACCTGTAATCTCAGTACTTTGGCAGACAGACAGGAGGATTGCCGAGAGTTTGAGATCAACCTGAACTACATAGTGAGTTCAAGGCCAGCCACAGCAAGACTCTGTCTCCAAATAAAAAGTGAATATATAGGATAGAATAGGTGGTAGAGGGCAGTACTATAGACCAAAAGTTGAGAAAATTTGAAATGAAATATTACATTTTTCAAACTTTTTGGCTTAAGTATTTCAACTAATAGAGGATAGTAGATGATAACCACTTGGAGCTGGGAGCCTCTTGGCCTTAAGTACAAACTGTCTGTGAATATTTTGAATATGTCTGTTTTATCTTCCGAAATTTATGGAAATGCTGCATTTAATTTTATTATCTATGTGTTTGTTTTAACATGAAAATATTTTTTTCTTCCTACTCAATTCATCCTCTGGTAAAATACTTTAGATGCCACCAGAGCAGATGTCTTTTATCCTCTGATTGCCAGCACATGCTGGAATTCCCAGATCTGGGAGGCGTGGGATGGCGTAGTATAATATGGCTGCATACCAGCTTTCAGTAACTTGGGGGATTGTCTCCTGAGGAATATTATGTTGTGGAACCAAAGAGGATGAGCTCATTTTGTTCTGACTGACCAGGATGTTCCTGGAAGGCTGCAGTCAGTTGAAGGCACCTAATTACCAGGGTACTGGGGACCAGCTGGAGTGAGTTCACAGAAGACCCACAAAGATGATTAAGAGACTGGAGGGATTGACTGATGAGGAAAGAGTATATAAATGAAAACCTTATAACTTGGCTGAACCACAACAGCAGACATATACTACTATATAAATATTTCAAGAACATAAACTTGATAGGCAAGGGTAGTATTTTATGGTGGGACTTTGGGATGGGGAGAATAAACTAAGGGTGAAATAAAGCCACCATAATTGTAAACTAAGAATTTGAAGTATCTGATGGCGTACTTTATTTTTTGGAACCTCCTTAGACCCCTCTGACCTTTGGACCTTTTATTAATTGAATGATTTGGTGTTTTTAATTTGATGTTCCTGGACTCATGGCTGGTCCTCTATGTAGTGAATGCTGGAAAGTATATTTAGAAATCAGACCCCTTTCTTATGTCCTGTCTTGTTTTGTGGAACTAGCTGTGTGTACTGGAATTCTGAAGAGGATTTTTTTTTTAATTTTTTTTTTTTATTTTAAAAATGGTAAAATACAAACCGGGCGTGGTGGCGCACGCCTTTAATCCCAGCACTCGGGAGACTGAGGTAGGCAGAGCGTTGTGAGTTCGAGGCCAGCTTGGGCTACAACGCGAGCGCAAGGCCGGCCTGAGCTACACAGTGCGACCCTGCCTCAAAAAACCAGGGCGGGAGTTTGGCTCAGTGCCTTAAGTGCCTGCCCTGGCAGGCGTGAGGTTGTGAGTTCAATCCCCAGTGCCGCAAAAAAAAAAAAAAAATGATAGTAAAATACAACAGAACATAACAGAATAAAGTGTGAAGAGGATTTGTTTTAAATTTTTTTTATTTTAAAGATAGTAAAATACAACAGAACATAACAGAATAAAGTGTGAAGAGGATTTGTTTTTAATTTTTTTTATTTTAAAGATAGTAAAATACAACAGAACATAACAGAATAAAGTGTGAAGAGGATTTTTTAAAATTTTTTTTAATTTTAAAGATAGTAAAATACAACAGAACATAACAGAATAAAGTCAATCAAAACAAAGCAGTAGGACTGGTACAGAACTTCGAAGATCGATAATGTGAGTACAATAGCTACTATAACATACCTTGCTATCTTCAGATTAGCTGACCATTCCAACAGGTGTAGTAGAATTGAACCAAAAACAAAACTAAACAAAATCAATAAAAACAGAATATAAAATAAAGGAAAAAAAGAGGAAAATAATAACGATCAGAGTAAAGCAAAATGGTGAGAACCATATTGGTCCTCGAAGACAAGACAGAAGAGAGTCCCCCGTATTTGCAACATTGCCTACTGTCATCATGCAAAGAGACATTCAGGGTGCCGATCAGAGGCCTGCAAAATCTACGAAAAAACACTAGCGTTTAGTTGCTTTATGTACCTTAATTGCCATCAATTTAGCCAGACCTCAGGGCCAGCAGCTTGCTTGGTGGCGAAGGGGGGGGGGGATAGATGATGTCCTTGGCCGGTGCCGCGCAGGCCCAGCGAGTTGGGGCCCGGTTGGGCCCATTCTGGTTCTCCTCCAGGGGTCGCGGAGCTCCCAACCCCGGAAGGTGGATCAGTTCTCCCTTGATGTCCTGAAGAGGATTTTGACATCAGTTTTGTTCTTGTTTTTTTGAAAATAGCACTTGAAAAATAGAGACTAGATCATTAATATGCATCATAATAGTTTTAGAAACCAAGATACAGTACTTGAATCTTGAAGTTCAGTGTATTGAAATACATTCTTTGGAGAATAATTGTATAAAATTCCTAATTAGGCTATGAATGTAGACATGAAGCTTCTGAATAAGAGTTGAGGCCAGTGATTTAGCTCAGTGGCTTAA
>RJWM01048085.1:0-11635 GCA_004363535.1 Dasyprocta punctata | reverse complement strand
GAGCTGTGCCATGCTATATACAACAGCAACTGAGCAATGCCTTTTTGATGAAGTATAGCATTTCTGTTTGTATGAAGGCTGTTCATAACTAACATAGCAAACCCTGATAGTGGAAAACACATTTGAAAATTCTGGGTTCAAAAGAGTTCTTTTAACCTCTTCTACCAGTCTGTATGGTGGACAGTTTCTTATGAAGATGGTAACTGCTTTCATTTGTCATACAGTGATGAATTTTGCAGTTTTTCATAAAAAGTTCTTTAAGCCATACTAGTTTTTCTATATATGGTTTGTGTAGTTATGACTGCAGATCTATAATAACTTCAGAAATTATAATTGTTGAGACAAAGCATGGTATGTAATTTTAAATAGTAGTTTTAATTTATGCTTTAAATGAAGCCTGCACTATAGTTTGTATCTTTAAAAATACAATGTGACTATTCCTATATAATGCTATTTTAAGTGAAATATGCATGAATATGTTCAAAAAGATAAAACTATTATGGATTCATACTTTGGTTTTCCTGTTAGACAGTCTTGCTTTTAATAAAACTATTATGTCTTTTGCTTTTATAATTGAAAGTTGAAAATTTATAGTTGTATATATTTATGGGGCGCAAAACAATGCTATGATTCATGAATACAATGTATAATTATTAAATCAAACTAATTAACATATCCATCACCTCAAATACTTAACTACTTTTTGTGATAAGGACATTTGAAATTTACTCTCATAGCATTATTAAAATGCACAATCCATTATTTACTGTATTCTCCATGTGTGAACCGCGTCTCAAAAAAGAAAACTATTGCTCCTATCTGAGACTTTGTGTCCTTTAACTATAATCCCCCTATTTTCCCCAGTCTCTAAAGTCTGATCTTACCATTCTCTTCCCTGCTTCTATGATCATTGTTTTGGATTATTTTGTATCCTACATGTGAATAAGATCATGTGGGATTTGTTTTTCTGTGTCTGGCTTGTTTGATTTCATATGATGTTTTCCTATTCCATCCATGTTGTCACAAAAGACAGACTGTCTCACTTTTTAAAGGCCAAGTCATGTTGCATTGTGCGTGTCACATCTTCTTCATCCCTCCATCTGTTTGGTGGCTGCATTGGTTGATTCCATGTCATGATTATTGTGAACAGTGCTGCAATATGCTCGTAAGTGTGTCCATCTCTTCAAAACACTTGGTTCAAATCTTTTGGGCAAATGCCCTGAAGAAAGCTTGCTGGATCATATTGTCATTTTGTTTTTAAATTTATGAAGAACTTCCATAAAGTTATCTGTGACAGCTGCAGTAACTGACATTCCCATCAGCAGTGTGCAAGTGTTCCATTGTCACCAGCAGTTGTTAGTGTCCTTTTGATCTTTTGGATCATAGCTATTTTGATAGGTATGAGGTGATTATCACATTGTGTTCTTGATTTGCATTTCCCTAATGATTATTGATACTGAGCATTTTTTAAAAATATAGTTGTTGGCCACTACTATGTCATCTTTTGAGAAATAGCTATTCAAATCCCCTTTGATTTGAAATTGGGCCATTTGTTTCTTTCTATAGCATTGATTATATTAATTCCTTATCAGATGAGTATTAATTCCTTATCAGATGGATGACTTGTAAGTATTCTCTCCCAGTTCGTAGATTGACTCTTCACTCTGTTGCTTCTTTTGTTATGCAGGGGCTTTTTATACTGACGTAAACTTGTTTGTCTACATTTTTATTTTGTTAGTTATATTTTGAATCAAATCTACAATATCTTGGCATAGTAGTTTTATAGTTTTGGTCTTATGTTTATGTCTTCAATCTATTTTTAGTTGATCTTTGGTGTGAGGAAAAGTTCTAGTTTCATTATCCTGCATAAAAATATGCAGCTTTCCTAGCATCATTTATTGAAGAGACTGCTCTTTTCACAATATGTAAACCTTTTCATTATGAAAAGATTGAAATATGTAAAAGCATATCATATAATACTAAATTAAAATCTCATATACTTATTACCCAGCTACAGAAATTAATCATTTATGGTCAATCTTGTTTCATTACTCCGGTTTGTTTCTTTCTGTCTCATTGCATTATTTTGAAGCAAGTTTTACTGTTTTGAAAAATTGTTTAGATATCAGTTTGAGGCATAAATTTAACTTTTGGAGTGTTTCCTATTCACCAAAGGGATAGCTTAAGTCAAAACAAGATTTTGATGATTTTTTTCACAAGTTGTAATTTCTCAGAATCAGGTACTTCTCTGTTTCTTCAAACCATTTCTAAATATACTATTTCATTAATTAGCTAGTTCAGCAAGTGAACTCTTACTGCAAGTAGGAAAGATTACTACATCTTGATGATACAGTGGAGACTATGAGAAAGATCTAGTGCATCATGGTGAATAAGAAACTATGATAGTACGTGGTGAGGTGGAGAATAGAAGGATAAATGGAATTGGGAGGTACATAGAGTAGGCACCAAGTGCAACTGATTTATCTGGAGAGAAAAGCTCCATGGAGGTATGTGGGTGAGGGGTATATGCTATGCCCCCATGACTTGAGGGTATATTTTGAAGGGCAAAGCAATAGAAGGCAAGGATGGAGCAGTAAACAGTTTCTACCTCCCTAAGCTTATGATTTTATTCAGGGAACTGACGACACATGTTAAAGTGTTGCCTTGGTGGGAAAAATTGCACTGATAGACTTAACCCTAAACCTAAAGATATCCAGCAGGGCTGGTGGTATAGCTCGGGGGCAAAATACTTCCCTAACATGTGCAATGCCCTGAATTGATACCCAGTAACCCTAAAAATGCACACATGCACACACACACATGTACACACACACACACACACACACAAGTCAGTCAGTCACACTCTTGCTTGGCACTCTGACCTTGACTCTTTGTGTAAGGCATTGCATCTGCCTCTGTTTTGAGTTTGTATTGTGTTTTAATTTAAAGTTTTAATTAACAAAGAGCCCTACTAATTCCCTCAGGTGGCATCATCCTGTCTCTGAAGGTATTTAACCCATGGTCTATTAGGGCCTAAAGACTAGTGGATAAGACCCTTGGGTCCAATTTCCTTGGTAGTAACAGCGTCAGAACTGTTCATACTTGGTAATCTGCTGGTTAGTCTGCAACATCCTTCCCCATTCTGCCTTTAAAAGTGTTATCTTGTGTCCAGAATTATAACACTGAATTAATAACATCAAGGGTCTGACTGTGCTGAAGCTTTCCTTGAGTACTGGGCTGAAGTATGACTTGTAGACTAAAGAACTCTTTGACCTACAACAGTTAATCTACTCTGAGTTTGGGAACTTCAGAGACATTTCCTGATGGAGCATTGGACTAGGGCTAAGCAAATGTGAAGAAAGGTGTTGAATGTCTTTCCTGTTCTGTTGTAAAACAAGGTCTAGTAAATTATTGCCCAAGGATCAAATCCAGCTCACTTCCTGTCTTTGTAAAGTTTTATTGGAATACAGCCATTCATATTCACATGTGTATTGTCTATGGTCGCTTTTATGCTACACTGGCACAGCTGAGCAGTTGGAACACACAGAACATGATCCATGAAATTTGAAATACCTTCTGGCCCTTTACAGAAAAAGCTTTGCAACTTCTCCTATGGAAGCTGAGTCACTGAGAGTGGATCCTGGTCTCGATCATGCTCTGGAATCTGAAGAGCCCTCAGGAGGGTGGCGTGTACAGCAGTTCATACAGAAGAGCCAGCAGCCTTATTACTATGGCATTGAGGGGCTTCTTTAGCCTACACCTCTTTGTTTCGAGAGAGATGTTTGAGGGGGGCTGCTTTCTCATGCACAGAGCCCTAAAGACCGTTTCACTCAACAGTATCTAGTCCGTGCTCAGTGATGGTGTGAGGTTACTTCTTATTGCCTGGGGACCGGTGAATTTCCACTCCTCTGTGTCATTTGCTTTGTGGCATTCTAGCAATAAGCAGAGATTTTGCTTCCAGCTGTGAGGCATCTGGTTTGGAATCCTTCTCTTTCCTTTGCTACAGTATTCCTGATGTTCCCGCTGTGTGTTCTGAACTAGACTGGCATCTGTCTTCCCTCTGCGGTGCCCTTGTAATGTGGTGCCCCATTGCCCCAATCCATCTTCCTGCTAGCTCAGCAGGATTGTCCTTGGGTGCTTTCCTGCTTCTGGGGAAACATCAGAGTTTGCTTTTTGCCTGAGGAGACGCCCTGAGCCATATATGGACTGAATTTCGTTCTTTTATGTATGAGTCTGTTTTCAGCATCCATAACTATGAGAAATATAACTCTATGAACTGCCACTTGAATCACTGAAAGGTCTCTTCTTACCCCAAATGTCTTCTCTGGGAAGTTTGCTTGCTTAGGTTGTTGCATTTTGGGTTGAGAAATCGAAAACCTTTATTAAAATGGTAATGCTTCCCTATGCAGGGTAACTTATCCAGCCACCTTAGCTAAATATGTTTTAGTGGAATGGACCAACTGTAGAAGAAATCAGACTTCCAAAGTCAATGTGAAAAGTCAATTTTGAAAGCAAGAAGAACTTTGGGAATCCTGTAAGCTACCCAACTGGCACATTTAGAAGGAAATACATGGATATCAAATAATTTGGAGATAAGTTGTTAAAATGAAGAGAAGGCTGTAGAAAGTACACTAACCTAGAAATGAATGAGTATTAGAGTCAGAAGAGGGCAATTTATGGGCAAATGTGACCACAGGAGGATAGAGAAAAGCTATAACTTCCCTGATGTACTACAGAAATTAATTAACTGAGTTTGGACTAGAATCTAGGTCTGCTGAAACCTAAACCTGCACTCTTCCTCCTGTTCTCAGCCTTTCCTGAATTATCCTCTGGGGAGCACTCTTTTTGCAAATATTAATAGAATTTCCATGGGAATAAAGATACAGTGTTAAGTAAGTTTAAAAAGTATGGTCAGGAAGTCTTACCAGGGGAAATTACTCCTCTGGAAGGCTTAGGTTATAAACTGTCTATGTAGTCAACCTATTCTTATTAAGAACTTACTAGAGGCTATATGCTAATGACTGGGGGCATAACCTGAGCAAGAGAAACATAGTCCTTGTTCTTTCGATCCAATAGTCTTCTCCTCCACAGGAAGATAATACCCATCAAATAATTACACAAATGCACATGCATTTTCAAACCAGCACTCTACTGAAGGGCATTTCACTTCTCATGAAGCACACATGAAAGGGCCTTAGTGATGAGGTAGTGGAGAAAAGACTTCTTGGATGAAGGATTCTTGAACTTGAAGGATGAGTACAAGCTCCCTAGGTGAAGAGCACTCTGGCTGTGCAGGTAGCATGTGTAGGTAGTGAAGGAAGCATGGCAGATTGGGGTAGAATGTTCTGGGAGGGGGCCAAGGTGTCTGGAGGTGGGGAAGTGGCTGAGACCTCAGTGTTTATTTCCTCTGGACCCAAGATGCCTTGTGGGTTTTCCCTCCTAGTGCATCTTACATAGACTGTCATTCTTTATGTTGTGAAAAATGTTGGGAATACTTCATCAGGGTAATTAAAAGGCAGACTTTAGTAAGTGAGGGTTATGGTCAAGAAAAGAAACTGGAAGAACCATGCCTTAAGATTTGGATCTTAATCCTGAAAGCAATTGATGGCACTGAATCCATGTGTGATGGGGCTGTCTCATCTTCTTTATAGACTTCAGTTTCATCTTGAGAGATTAGGCTGAAGGGCCCCTTGCCTTCCTCCTCTGACCACCTCTCATTTCACACTCTTGTGGTTTTGTTTTTTTTTTTTCCCCTCAAACAAAGGTGTTTGGCTCTAAAGAGCTGTGTCTGTGGATGGCCTTCCAGCCTGAAGTGTTGCTGAATTACCTGTCGAAGGTAAACTATGTGTCATTGTAGAGGCTGAGTAGTCCTGCCTGTCACAGTGAATTATGGTTTCACAACACTTGTTTTTGTTGCTCCCCAACTGCCCCCTTCCTCGGACTCAGAAAACTGAGTTCCCCACTCCTTTTCATTTCAAATTTTAGTAACTCCCTGTTCACAGGGTTATTTTTACTATTGGAAGATGGCAAGTAGCAAAACCCCAGCCCTTCTGGTCAGTCGGGAGCCCACTGCTTTGTACTGGCGTTTCCCTCAGCTTAGTTTGGACTGTTGTTGACAAACACACCTTCCCTCCAAGAAAAAAAAAAAAAAAAAAAACAATTTGAAATAGAAATTACTCATCACCTTCCAAAATAGTTGTGATGAATTGCACTCCAAAACCATTTTCTGACCTATCTACCAACTCTGGTGGTGTAGCCTACACAGTTTGCTCGTCTCTACAGTCTCCATCATACAATGGAGATGGGATGCTGGTGGTTTTAGGAAAATTGATGGAGTGTCTATATGACTTCTGGTAAATATATGTGAATGCTTGCATTTTAGGAACACTTAAGAACTAAGATGGTGGTTTAATGAGCAAAGGGCGTGGTTAGGATGGGCTACCCTATTGGGAGGCTCTCAAATGCAGAAGGTTGTGGGGTCCAGATGAAGAAGCACTTGAGTTCTTTCCTGACACTAGCTTTAAACTTCAATTCAGTTACAGACATTTTGTGAGTGGAGTGATGTAGTTACACAGTCTTGGGCCTAGTCCTAAGTTTTCATTTTAAAATGCAGTAGTTTTGGAGTGTTCTGTGGGTTTTTTTTCTTTCTTTCTTTCTTTTCTTTTTGTATTTCGAGATAGGTTTGTGCTATGGAGTTCAGGCTTGCCTTGAACTCACTATGCAGCCCTCAAGCTCACGGTGATCCACTTGCTTGAGTCTCTCAAGTGGTAGGATTATAGGCATGTAGCCCCACACATGGTTTAAAAGCAGATTTTTACAGAGTTATAATCCATATTAAATGTGTCTGTAATGTAAGTATTCAGTACAATGTCAGGATTTTGAGAATCATTCAAATAAAGCTGACCTTAAAATTATTATATATGCAGTATTTCATACATTATGCTTTCTTCATTTCATCTTTTGCTGTTATTTTTGGAGAGCCTCCTTGTTATTGATGGTTCTGCTGTAGAGATCGCAGCTGTGTTTGTTCTGTGCCTGACTGACATCAGAGTCTAAGGCTTGCAGTTCCTGTCTATTGTCAGAGGACAATGGTTACCTCAAGGTATTTTCCTAGGCTGTGAGAACCCAAATGCTCCTTGCTAGTTCTCCACCTGTGTCTGTGTGGACAAAGTGCCGTGGGAGACAGCAGTGTTTCATAGAACCATCTTAACCTACAGTGCATTCAAGGCAGGGGTCCAGTGGTTTTGCACAGGGGGAAATTAACTATTGGGGGTTGTATTCAGGATACTGGTGAGAGACACAGAATTTAGAATCATCAGCTGATAGATAACATTTCAAGGTACGATCATGAATGCAATCACCTGAGCAAAGTATGGAAAGCAAGAAAAAGAATGAGGATAGGATTCTCATTGCGCATGATATCATATTAAATCATCACAGGCAACCCTGAAAGGAAAAATTAGAAGACCTATCCAGAAAGGAAAAAGGAAAATTAAAGAAATATTGACACAGAATCTTAAAGAATAAATTCCTTTTAGGTTACGCAGCCAAACAGGTATTTCAAGAACTTCTGGATCCAAATGAATCCATTGATAGCAGATCTGGCATATAGAGTAGGGATAGTAAAATGTTCAAATCAGAGTCATCTTGATCTTTCACACAGCAATCAAGGGCAAGCAGGAATACCAAGGACTTGAAAGTCAGTCAACTGAAAGGTTTGGGCCCTGTGTTTATGGTGTGATGTTAATTTCCACTAGAGCTCAGTGTGTTCGTGACCTTCTCTTGTTGTCCTCATTGGCAGACTGATGCTCTGATAAGAAATCCCACAGCCCAACTTCAAGTATCAGATGAGTTTAAGTGAAATATTTTCTTCATTGTCTTATTTATATATAGCGTTTTAACTAAGAGAAAGATTTTATGTGTTTTTTAGCAAGGTATTTGATGTGGAGTGATGAGGTTGTGATATACTAGGGAAAACAAAACTAAGCTGAGATTCAAGAGAATTCATTTCAAATTCTGACTCTGCCATTAACTTGCTGGCTGGGCATGGGAGCGTTCATCTGTAATCCCAGCATTCAGGAGACTGAGGCAGGAAGATCACGGTGAGTTCCAGGTCAGTCTGTGTTACATAGTGAGTTCAAGGCTAGTGTGAACTACATAGTGAGATCCTGTCTCAAAAAATACAAATGTAGCTTTTTCTGAAGACTATAATGTAGTGCAAAGAGAAATTAGTTCATATGTGTAGTACAGCATAAGAAATCTGGTAGATGTATGAACTACACAGCTGTAAGAAATATGATATTCGTGTGCTCATTTAATCGCATATCCATTTCACAGATATTTGGGTTTCTGTTATATTACAGGTCTTGCTCTATCTACGAAAATAGATAAATAAGCTTCACACCTTATATTTCAGTAGAGGGAGAGGAGAAATTAATAATAAAGAAACAAAGACTTTTAGGTAGTGATAAATATTTTAAAGTAGGGGATAGAGAATGCTGGTGAGGGTTATTTTCTACAGAGTTGTCAGAAAAGTTTTGTTGATAAGAGAGTACTTGAGGAGAGGAAACTTTGGAAGATCTGGAAGAAAATTAGTCCAGGTACAGGGAGCAGCAGTACGATGACTTTGCCACAGTGGTATGCTCAGACTGTTTGGAAAGGTGGGAGTGTTAGTCTGGGTAGGACAAAGTCTGAACATCCAAAGAGTAACATTTCCATTGAGTGGCACAGGGATGACTATAGAAATACTATAGAAATCAAGGAACGGGAATTAGGAATTTGATTCTGGAGACATTAAGTTTGAGATGCTTGTTAAACATGTGAGAGATGACACGGGTCAGTCATGATTTTGAAGTTCAGCTGAAGGTTCTAGCTGAAGATATGCTTGTGAATTGTTATTAGCATATACGTGTACCTAATATTTAAAGCAATATTATTGGAAGAGACGTTCCCAGGGAGTGACTACCAATAGATACCTCAGTGAAGAGAAAGAACTACCAAAGCAAGATGGAGATAGTCCAGTTAGGAACATAGGAAAAAGCACACAAGCAGTGACCTAAAGCCAAGTGAAAAAAGAAAAAAAGAAACATTTCCCAGTGGGAACAAGTGATCAGTGGTGTTCGCCTTTCTCATAGTTCATCAATTGGCATTCTAATTATAAACAAGAGAAACGCAGAAGGGTGGTGGAGGGAGGTCTGGAGGTGCTGAAGGCTGGGAGGGCTTCAATCAGTAGGCTCATGGATGATATAGAAGTGATAGAAGGATCCCGGAGAGAGGAGAGCAGCATGAAGGCCAAGCGAAGAGGACCAAATAGGCGGCACATGAGCAGGACAGTCTCATAAACAGTACACAGCAGGAGTGCGTAAGGAACAGAGATAAAATATGGAATGATCAATGAGATCCAGGGCTGAATTAAGCGGAAAAGGTGTGGTGTTGTCTCCTAGCACAGAGAACACCGAAGGAGGAGCAATCTGAGAGAGGGGAAGATGGTAACATCCTAGTAGAGTTTGATTTTAAAATTCACGTAAGCCTACAATTAAATTTAGCCAAGGGATGTTGCAAGTGAGGTTTAACAGATGGCTCTGCTGTATTTCATTTGCATCTGTGTTTCCATGTTTGTACTGGGATACAGGCAAACAAGTAAATGTTTGCAGGAATCGTAGCACCGGGGATCTGTGATATGGAAAGCCTGTCAGGTAAGGAAGAGGTGGGGAAGCTAGGAGTTATCAATACTAAATTTAAAGTGGGTGCTTTGCAGTTGTGTGAGCTCAGACAGCAGTCTGGTCAATGAGTTTTCTCTTTTGTGAGCTACAGGGAACAACTCCCAGCACTGGGGAAGCTGAGGCAAGAGGATCATTGCAAGTTTGAGACTAGCCTGGGCTGCAAAGGGAGCTCAAGGCCTGAGCTGCACAGCGAGACATGATTTCAAAAAAACCAAAACAACCAAAAAAAAAAAAAATTAGGGGGAACAACAACTCTCAGGTCCCTTGAGGACCCAGAATACTAGTAAATGGGGCAAGTGCTTAAATGTATTCCACACTTTTTTTTATATCTTTACAGCTGTTCTGTCATTATGCTGCCACAACTACTGCTATACTTAACTACTAGTTTCATTGCCAACAATAAATTTCTGAGTATATGTCATAAATTAGAGGAACCTAGTCTTCTAAGATTAGATTTGTTGAAAGTAACCCCTTCTACTTGTTGTTATTAAAATACATCCCTTTTGCCTCTCTTGCCCTTTCTGCCACTCACTAACTGTCACTTAAGCTCAAGGGAGACTGACTATAATTTCAGTGTGTCCACAAAAAATAAATTCATGTGCATTAGCTCAACTAAAATATTTTTAGAGGGGGGAAAAAGACAGTTTATAAGATTTCTTTAATAAGAACCCACCAGGCTGAATTTCTGTTTCCTGCTGTTCCTCTTTGCTACATATCGTACCTTTTAAACCTCTGCTTTTGACAAGTAGTTGATCTGAATTCCTTCAACTTGAATTCCTTCAGCTTTGCCTCCTGGATGTGTGCTGTCATGGCTGTCAAGAGCAGAGGCTGTTGGTGTTGTCCTTCCAGTATCCCCAGTCTGTTTCCTCAGTTCCAGGTCATCATCCTGACTCAGTGCTATGCTGTCCAGCTGGAAGTGGTGGTGCACCTCTGTAATTCCAGAATTTGGGAGGCTAAGGCAGAAGTATCTTCATAAGTCTGAAGCTAGGATGGGCTACATAGTGAATTCATGGCTTGCCTGAAACAATTAGAACATGTCTCAAAAAAAACAAACAAACAAACAGAAGTCACACCTAAAGTCTCGTGTATTCACAGCTGGGGCTTTTGGAATATGTGTGGGTTATGATTACTCAGTTGATAAGTTCATAGGTGAATGTGCTCTAGGAGGTGGTCCCTGGTCAGAGAAATTGCTTCATAGTTGCACGCATTGAACAGTTTTCTTCCTCCAGGCCTTTCTACCCTGCAGTTTCTGCTTTGGAGCCAGATCATGTAATTCCGTGAAAACTTGAGCCAAAATAAACCTATCCCTCTTTATTTATTTGTTTATTTGTTTGTCTTTTTGAGACAGGGTTTTGCTATGCAGTTCAGGCTGACCTTGAGCTCACTTTGTATCCCAGGCTGGTCTCAACCTCACAGGCATGCAGCACCACACCCGGCTAAACCTCTCCCCCTTTAAACTGCCAAGGTCAGGTATTTTATCATAGTGGTGGACAAGTGACTAATTCAAAAAAACTAGTACTGAGTGCGGGATTGTGGTTATGACTATACCCAACCAGGTGGTTCAGAAGTCTCTGGAACTGGTTTGTGGAAGAAATTTGGAAAAGTTTGAAGACACAGACTAGAAAAGTCCTAGAATGTGATAAGCAGAGCTTAATGGGTGAAACTCCAAACTCAGGAGATCAGAATTCATTCAGATAGGAATGTGAACAATAAAAGCCAGGTTCATGAGCTGTCAGATGGAAATGAGGACTGGAGCTAGAAACTGGACCAGAAGTTATACATGTTTCTTTCTGGCAAAGGATTTGTCTATATTTTGTAAATGTCCTAAAACTTTATGTAATGCTGAATGTAGAGGCAGTTCACTAATTAATCTGGTGGAGGAAATTTCAAAGTAACCTAATATTCAGGCTGTG
>RJWM01048084.1:0-11633 GCA_004363535.1 Dasyprocta punctata | reverse complement strand
GATACCTTATTAACTGTTAATCCAAATGGAAGAGAAGTTTGCTGTTATTATCATGTATAAGTTCTTTTGATGGTCTTTTATTAATGCATATTTGACACTTTATACCAATGCTCCCCAAAACAGATATATGAATATACAAAAAGAAACTATGGTATCATCTAAAATGTTATTATTATATTATATTATATTATATTATATTGTTATATCTCAAAAATTCTCATGAACATTTCCTTAGGCGGCCATTGGGGGATATTTTATTGCCTTTTGTGATGATTATATGGTAAGAATACCTTTAAAAACTGTCAATGTTATTGACTAAATGAGGATAATGTTGAGGTATTCAAAGAGAGAATTATATGCAATTCTGAGTATAGAATATTCACAGAAAATCTAACAGTAAAATTTTGGTTAAAAATTTTACCTATTTTTTGGGGGGTACAGGGAATAAACTCAGGACATTGCACTTGCCGAGCGAGTGCTGTGCCACTGAACAATATCCCCGGCCTCAGTACCAGTTTTAACTGAATAAATCAACTACAATTGTTTTTTTCATGACTAACTGACATATATAAATTGTGCAGGTGGAAGCACACTGATAATATTCATAATTGCATGCTGTATGATGCCCTCTTCGATGTATTTCCTTTTTACATTAAATTTATTGGTACATCTTAGGTATACATAATGATTACATTCATCGTAATGAATTTGTACCAGTGCATGATATATCTTGATTCTTTTTATCCATTCTCCTCCCCTCCCTTCAGCCCTTTTTCCCCTTCTTATTAACAAAAACTTTGTTTCCATTTTATCCTTTTCACGTTTATTTTTCTATTCTGTCCTTCCTTTCCCTCTCCCCTCCCTAGTTACCCTTCCTATTTGGACAGAATTCAGCAGTGAATCCATCAGGGCCTGTGCTTTTCTTTGTTGATAAATTTCTAATTATGATATATTTCCTTTTGCCATGAAGTAGGATGTGTTTTCTCATTATTCTGTTATCTATTTTTATTCTTTTGTTCTTTACTTTATTTATACTTTCTCATATGAAAGCAACAGTGCGACATTGAGGCTGTCTGATTTATTTTACCTAATGTTATGCTCTTGAGGTACATTTATTTCCCACTTATGACTCAAATTTATACTTCTTTATGACAGATTTGTACTGTAATTTTCATTGTAGAAGTCTTTCATTTCCTTTGTTAGGTTAATTCTTAGGTATTTAAATTTTCCTCATAACAATGAGAATGGTATTTTTTCCCAGTTGTTTTTTTGGTAGGTTCATGATTGGTATAGAGGACCATTGCTGATTTATGTGTGTTGATATTGCTTTGCAAAAGTGTTGAATTTGATTACTAATTCTAGGAATCTTTGGTTGAGTATACTGATTCTCTATATAAATAATAAAGTCATTTACAAATAATGGCAAGTTGAACCCTTCCTTTCCCATTCATTTTCTTTTTAGTTCTCTCTTATCTGATTTCTCTGGCTAATGTTTCAAATATTATATTGAACAGCAGTGGTTATAGTGAACATCCTTGTCTTGTTCTTGATTTTAAGACAAAACTTTCAACTTCCCTTTATTAATAAGATGTTGGTAACAGGTTTGATGCAAATAAGTTTTAACAGGTTGAGATTAATATTTTTTAGGGTTTTTCATCACAAATGGATGTTGGATTTTGTCAAAAGTCTTTTCTGCATCTATTAAGATGATCATATGATTTTTGTGTTTGCTTCTTTTATGTGGTATATTAAATTTATTGATTTGCATGTGTTGAAATGTTCTTGCATTGTGAGAAAACATCCATTTGATCATGGTGTATAATCCACTTGATTATTTTGCCCATATCTTTTTGAGGACTTTTGCAACTATGAAGGATTGCCTGGTGTTTCTCTTTTTTGGTTGTACCCTTGTCTAGTTTTGATTGTCTAGTGCCATCAGGGTAATATTAGCATCCAGGAATGACTTTGGGAGTACTCCTTATCCTTCTGTTTCATTAAAGATTTTGAGGGGTCTTTGTATAAGATCTTACTTCAAGATTTTGTAAAATTCAACATTGAGTCCATTGAATCTTGGTTTTTGTGTGTGTGTGTGTGTGTTTTTAATTGGTAGGTTTTTTATTACTTATTCAATTTTATTGTCTTTTATTGGATCGTTCCAGGTTTTGAAACTTCTTGTTTCAGTTTTGGTAATTTGTATACATGTATGAATCTATCAATGTATTCTGTATTCTCTAATTGAATGGAGTAAAGTTCTCAAAGTTATTAATAATCCTTTGGACTTCACCAATAGCCATTGTTATCAACTGTTTCACTTTTAGCTACATTAATTTCAGTCTGGTGTTTTTTTGTTTTTTGGGGTTTTTTTTGCATGGTTAAGTTCAAACAAGTGCTTCTCTATTTTGTTCATTCTTTTGAAAAACTAGCTCTTAATTCATTGATTCTCTGTATTAATTTTAGTCTAATTTTATTGATTTCTGCTCTAATATTCATAATTTCCTTCCTTGTACCATTTTCAGATTTGGTTTGTTCTCTTTTGTTCTAGGATCTTCAGGTGTATCCTTGTGCTATTTATTTTGGACTGTTTTTCTGGTATAAGCATTCAAAACTATATACTTTCCCTTAGGACTGTTTTTATTGTGTCCATAAGTTCTACTATGTTGTATTGATATTATCATTTGATTGTAAAAACTTTCTAATTTCTTCCTTGATTGTTTCTGTGACTAAGTGATTAACCAAGAGTGTATTGATTAATTTCCATGTGTATGCATAATTTCTGCAATTTTTTGCCACTGATTTCTTCTTTTGTTACACTAATCTGATAATATTCATGGAAAATTTTTGATTCCTTCTATTTATTTATACCTACTTTATGGAATCATATGTAGTCTATTTGAAGAAAGTGCTGCTGACAAGAATGTGTATTCTGTTGCTGGGTAGAACACTCTGTAAATATCTATTAAGTCCATTTGTACCAAGGACTTAACCAAGGACATATTCAACTATGATATTTCTTTTTCAGATTTTTGTTTAGTTGATCTGTTTATGATAATGAGGCATTAATTTCCTTCACTATAATTGTGTTGCTATTTATCTGATCTTTTATGTCCAGTAGTGTAAAAGCAGGTTTGCCATTGTTTGAATCAGATAGATAGATAGATAGATAGATAGATAGATAGATAGATAGATAAATAGATTGATTTCTATCTCTGGTTTTTGAATTGTTCTCTTAAACAATATGTAGTGACATTTGTAACTTCCAATCAATTTTAATTTTTTCTAATAATATGATAGCTACATCTACTTTTTTGGGCTATTATTGAATGGAATATTTTTCCATCCTTTGATTTTTAGTCTATGAATACCTTTTGAGATGAAATGTGTTTCTTCTATATGGCATATTGTTCAGTTCCATTTTTTAATCAAATCTGGCAATTTGTGTTTTTTGAATAGAGTTGAGACCATTCACATTGAGTTATTACTGAAAGATATTTACATATCCATTTCATATTATTTTTCTGTTGTTGATTCTTTTGTTTTCCTTCTGCTTAGCTGCTTACCCTTCCTGAGGTGTTCATTCCATTAGAATTTTGGCATTGTTGGCTTCATGTGCCTTTATAGACCTCCCTGAGGATATTTTGAATGCTGGTTTGGTGGTCATGAATTTCTTAAGGTGCTTTTTGTCATGGAAATACCTTATTTCTCCATAATTTTTTAAAAGATAGTTTGACAGGATAGGTTAATATGGGTCGGAAGTTGTTTTATTTTAAAGCCCCCTTCTCTGCTAGTTGATGGAAAAACTAAGTTTAATTGGAACTAGTGAAAACAGAAAATGGCACAAATGACATTAAAAGTGTGTTTACAGGAATTGCAGCAGAAGACTTTGCAAATATGGGGAAACAATTTAACATGTAGAGAAGCAAGGCACATAGATTTCCAAATAGACATGATCAGAAAAAAATATTTTCCTTGACAAAGCATAATCAAAATTCCAGAATTCCAAAACAAGGACATGATCACAAAAACTGTTAGAGAACATGGACAAATCACTTAGGCTAACCCATTAGAATGACAGCAAGCTTTCCATTCAGTGCCAAATTCCAGGAAAGCTTGTAATGGGCTTCTCAGAATACCCAAACCTCCAGGTTCCTCTCTTCCTGGTGTTCCTAACAATCTACCTGGTTTCTGTATTGCAAAACCTAGGTATGATTCTGATCATCAGGATGAATTCTAAACTCCACACTCCCATGTATTTTTTTCTCAGCCATTTATCATTTATTGATTTTTGTTATTCCTCTATACTTACACCAATAATGCTAGAGATTATAATTGTGGAAAAGAAAACCATGTCCTTTAAAGAATGTATGACTCAATTTTTCTTTAGATGTACTTTTGCGGGTACAGAGATATTTATACTGGCAGTGATGGCCTATGACTGGTTTGTGGCTGTTTGTAATCCCCTGCAGTACACAGTTGTTATGTCATCAAAGCTCTGTGCTGTCCTGGTAGCTGGAATGTATATGTTTAGGGGACTTTGTTCTTTAATACTTACATATTTCCTTCTGCAACTTTCATACATTGTGGACCTAACTCATAAATCACTTTTGCTGTGACTATTTTTCTATCCTTTCTGTATCCTGCTCTGATACATCCTTGAGCAAATTAATATGCTTTGTCATGGCTATGTTCAGTGACGCTTGTAGCCTCCTGATCATCCTTGCCTCCTATGTCTCCATAGTTGTCACCATCATTAAGATTCCTTCAAGCAGTGGACTCTGAAAAGCCTTCTCCACCTGTGCTTCTCACCTGACCACTATCTGCATCTTTCACAGGAACATCCTAATTTTTTACTGCGTCTTCAATTCCAAAAGTCCTCTCCTCCATGTCAAAGTGGCCACCCTGTTTTACTGCATTGTTGTTAACTCTGTTAAATCCTCTTATTTACAGTCACAGAAATAAAGAAGTGAAAGAGACCATCAGAAAATTAATATACATAAAAGTTATTTCCCGCTCAATATAATCACACATATCCACATATAATCTTCTTAGTTATGTTTAAAATAAATTTTTCATTGATGAACATAGAATTTTTTCTGGTGAATAACAAATTTCAATGCCAAATTTACTCAAAAACATGCATGGATGTTTATTAAATCATGTCACTGTTTTAATGATCACCTGTGAATAAGAGAAAGAAAATTCTCTGTATGGTCCTCCAAGAACATTGTAAACTAAATAACAGGAGTTTTATATGTTACAATGCGTGAACTGACTTGACTTCATAGAATGTATTAGCACATTAGGAAATGTTTAACCAAGATCAAGAAGTAGGCAATATGTAATTACTCTGTTTTCTAGAGTTGAAGACCAGACCCTGGGTGTTTCTGTGAACTATATCTCTATTTCTTTTTTATTTGTTATTTTGAAAAAGTGTCTATTAACTTCATACATTCCGCAGGCTGAGAATTCCACCTCTGAGTCCCAGAGTGCTTGTGCCTGGTTTATGTATAAATCATAATGGACTACTGTAAGATGGAAAAATGTATAGGTAAATGAATATGTATCTGCTTTTCAAAGTGTAGAATGTGGTGCAGGAAAATTATTTTGGGCATTATAAGTTAATTTCTTTGTTCGTTGTGTTACAAAAAATTATTACTGGATTTAAAAACTATATGTATTTCCTGAGCTTACTCATTTGTGACAATGTGGCTGTAAATGTTATTTATTATTCATTGAAAATCTGACTTGGCCTATGATATTTTTTATATTTCTTATCAAAATGCATACATGCTTATTATGTTTTAACCAATTTCTAACAATATTGCACAATGTAGGAAAGGAAGAAGTTAAATTATCATTATTTGGAGATGACTTGATACTCTACACAGAAGACCTGAAAAACTCCACTAAAAAACTGCTTGATTTAATAAGTAAATTCAGTAGCATAGCTGGATACAAAGTCAACACTCGAAAATCAGTAACCTTTCTGTACACAAATAGCAAACTCACTGAGAGAGAAATTAGGGAAACAATACCTTTCACAATAGCATCCAAAAAAAATGAAATTCCTAGAAATCAATCTAATGAAGGTTGTAACAGACCTCTACATTGAAAACTACAGTACTCTGAAAAAGGAGATTGAAGTGAATATTAGAAAATGGAGAGATATTCTGTGCTCTTGGGTACGAAGAACCAATAGAGTGAAAATGGCCATAGTTCCAAAACTGTTACACACATTTAATGCAATTCTGATCAAAATTCCAATAGCATATCTCACAGAATTAGAGAAAACAATCCTAAAATTCATTTGGAACCAGAAGAGACCTAGAAAAGAAAAGACAATTCTGAGAAACAAAGACAAGAAGGGGCATCACAATCCCTGACTTGAAATTATACTATAAAGTTACTGTGATAAAAACAGCATGGCACTGGGAAAGAAGCAGACCCAAAGATCAACGAAACAGACTAGAAGATGCAGAAACAACTCCAGACATACTCAGCCATCTTATCTTTGACAAAGGTGCCAAACACATTCACTGGAAAAAAGATCACCTCTTTGATATACATTAATATACACCACACGGTGCCGGAAAAACTGTCTCTGCACGTGTTAAAGATTTAAATTGGACTCATATATTTCACCATGCACTAAACTAAATTCAAAATGAATCGAAGATCAGAAACATTAAATCTGAGCTGGCATGGTGGTGCATGCCTTTAATCTCAGCATTCAGGTGGCTGAGGTAGGAGGAGTGTTGTGAGTTCAAGGCCAACTTGGGCTACAACGCAAGCACAAGGCCGACCTGAGCTACATAGTGCGACCCTGCCTCAAAAAACTAGGTCTGGGAGTTTGGCTCAGTGGCTTAAGTGCCCATCTGGCAGGTGCGAGGTTGTGAGTTCAATCCCTGGTGCAGCAAAAAAAGAAAAAAAAAGAAACATTAAATCTGCTGGATGATAGAATAGGTAAAACTCTTAAACACGTTGGTGTAGGCAAAAATTTTATAAATAAAACCCCAGTCGTGCAGGAACTATCACAAACAATCAACTACTGTGCTCTCATCTTACTAAAAAGTTTTTCACAGCAAGAGAAATAACCAACAGAGTGAACAGACAACCCACAATATAGGAAAATGTTTGCCAGCTGTTCCTCAGACCAAGGATTATGATTAGGAACATACAAAGAACTCAAAAAAAAATCAGATCTCCCAAATTTAGAGGCCCAATCCAAAAATTGACATCTGAGATGAATATACATTTCTCAGATGAAGAAATACAAACAGCAAATAAATATATGAAAAAATGTTCAACATCACTGGTCATTTGAGAGATGCAAATTTAAACTACACTGTGATTCCAGCTCACACCAGAACAAATGGCTCTCATCAAGAAATCAAACTATAACTGGATGTGGTAATGTGTGTCTGTAATCCCAGCACTCAGGAGCCTGAGGCTGGAGGGTCTTGCAAGTTAGAGACCAGTCTGGGCTACAAAGTGAGCTCAAGTCCCACCTGAACTGCATAGCAAGACTCTGTCTCAAAAAGACAAAAAGAGAAAAAAGAAATCAAACTATAATAAATGCTGACAGGACTGTGTGGAAGAAGGAACCCTTCTCCATCATTGATTGGAGTGTAGACTGGTACAACCACTCTAGAAATCAGTGTGGAGATTCTTCAAATAACTACGATTGGAGGTCAGCTATTCTCCTCCTGGGTGTCTTCCCAGAAGTGTTAAAAATATCATACCACAATGATATATGTGCAATACAATTTGTATAGCAAACAAATATTTTGGAAAAACCCAAATGCCCATCAACCAAGGAATGGATAAAAAAGATGCGATTTTTTTATATAGTGGAGTACTACTCAGTCAAAAAGAAGGATAAACAGGTCTCTTATAGGTAAATGGATGCAACTTGAGACCTTACCCATAAGTGAAATAAATCAGACTCACATATGTAGACATTGTATTGTCTCCCTAGTGTGAGAAACTGAAAGAGTAAGATCGATCCAAAACATACAATAGAAGTTGTAATGTGGGAAGAAATTATCCCAAGGAAAGAGAAAGTGGGATTGGTAAAGGACAAAAGAAGGAAGGGAAAAGCAAAAAAAAAAAAAAGAAAAAAAAATACATAATATTTAAGATAGTTATACTACTAATTTCTCTTAGTTCATTGAAAAGAAAGGTTTGTGCTAATATTGTTTGGACAATTAAATGTCTATATCCTGTACTCTAAGTAACTAATTTGACGATTAAAAATATGCAATGTATTAACCATTTTTGCCCTCCTGTTACCTTGTTCTGAAATTTTTTTCTCTTTAAAATAAAAAAGATTGTACAACCTAACAGTAAGAATATTAATGATTGTATTATTCAAAGCCCTTATTTAGGTAGCATCATGGTCTTCAATGATATAAAGCAAGAGCAATCTTTGGTTTTCTGTGGCACTTTTTGCATACTGAAATATTTATTTATTTATCAACAGTTCTCACTCAAACACCAACAAACACCCTCATTTTTATAATTTGCTTTATACCTTGTATGGACAGTTTTAAATTTTTCTTTAAATATTGGGATACAATTTATTCCAGAACTTAGACAATTTATATGTATTATGAATATGAAAACTCACTGAGTTAAACTAACTGCTCATTCTTTTTCTTTCTCTCTCTCTTTCTCTCTCTCTCTCTCCCCCCCGCCCCGTAGGACAATAATATGGTCAAGTGTTTTAAATAATAAACCCACATTTTTTCTACCATGTAAAAAATGACAAACATTTTTAACACATTACAAATTATGCATACTCATTTTTGGGTCAACTTGCCAGTCCTGGTCTGCTAGTGATAAGCTTCATTTTGGAGGCTGTGATATCCATCATATTCTCATTCCAGCTACAACATGTGTCAGTTTTGAGCACATAAATTTAAATTAGTCTCCATTTGAAATTTATGCACATTGAAACATTTACTTTGTATTACACCTGACTCTTTTTATGCAGTATTTTGTTTCTAGTTATATTTGTTATCAGGTATAACTGAGATTATTCTTTATTGCTGAAGCATGTTACATTAAATGAATATGTTAAAGTCTGCTTCTCCACATTACTAGCATTGCCTTATATTGTCTACTTTTTTATTTGTATGGAAACACAGATATAAGCAGTCTTGTTTAGGTTTTGTTCAGGTTGATTTCTTAAACTCTACGGTATTTATTCTAAAACTGCCTGAAAATTTGAGTGTGAAAACCAGACTGTCTCTCTCACAGGAAGGACCGTGTAGTTCTTTTTTGCAGGCATGTTATCACTTGCACAAATGCAAATGCTGGAAGTGGGGGCCTAGAACTCCTTCATGACACATTATAACACAGTCTGCTGCTCACAGTTGTCAAGTCTTAAAAGCTTTAGTCTTTGTTTGTGATTGGGGAATACTCCTGGGCTATGCCTTATATATGAACATTTTGTTCCTTAAGACTCATATACATTTGTGGGACTAACTTTAAAACTTTTCAATATGCTGCTAGTGTTGGTGTTTCCTGCTCTAACCCCTAGATTACCTGGAAGAACATTTGGTTTCTTCTGTATTCATCGCAATGAGCAGTCTGATGGTTTTCACTTTCTTTTTTTTCTTTTTTATTAGTCATGAAAATGTCTTCAACAGTAGGATGCTACAACCTTCTCCACAAGAGCCTACCATAAACCACCCTTACTATTGTCTTTTGTGGTTTCCTATTCTTTTTTTTTTTAAATGAAATTCCTATCTGTAAAATGTCATGGTTTTTGGTTCCTTTATTTTCTAACTTTTATGTAGTGGTCATTCCCTTATTTAACTGACTAATTTATAGACACAGTAACCAAAAGTGAAGGAGAATTTATGAAGTTAATATGAAATTATAGAACTAGAATGTGCAATAAATATTAATCATTTATTTTCAAAGCAATTATTCAATAATAAGCTAGTACATGAACCCATAGTAACTTTTCAGTTAAGAGTCAGATATCTGCATCCAGTATTATTCAATCAAATAAGTTTAAATTATTCACTCTATTATTAGTGCTCAAATTTTTAAGTGATAAAATGAAATCTTCAGAGATCTTGCTTAAAAAAACTGCCTTTGTTTGTTTACTTTAAAATGTTACCCGTGTCAAATTTACTTCCTTTGAAATTTTGTGAATTACTCTTAAGTTCAAGATTATCTAAAAAATTACAGTTCATGTGAGGAAATTTATCCATAAATATAAAATTAGTATTTTTAAATCTCTTCATTCTAAAGCATCAAATATCTAAAATATTTATATTTAATTTCATATTGGTAATTTTGGCATTGGAAAATTTGCATGCAAATAAAAGTAAATAAGTAACATAACTTGAAGACAGGATTGCAGCTAGTGATCATGCAAGGAAAGATCTTTTAAAAAGAGAGAGATAAAAGACCACAGTTCCAGGAACAATGACACAGGGGGATACCGAGTAGGGCGGACAATTGAATGGAGGGGAAAAGCAGGCAGCCAATGGCAGGAAAATTGCAAAGTAGAGACGAGCCAGTGCATGTTGGCTATAACAAATAATGTAGAAGGCCTCGATTCACCAAAAAGAAATACAGGCAGAGTGGATCAGGAGACAGGATCCATCAATATGCTTTATTTAAGAAACACATTTAATTCAAAAGGAAATTCATATACTAAGAATCAAAGGAGAAAAAATAATGTTGTATGTGACAGGAAACCAGAAAGACAGTAGGGCTAGCTTGCCAATCAACTGCAGAATGGATAAGAAAGATAAGGCATTTTTATACAGTGGAAAACTACTCAATTGTAAAGAAAGATAATGCAGGTATCCTTGAAGCTCATGTAGGTAAATGGATACAACTTGAGATTATGCTCCTGGGTGAAATGGTTCAGAGTTTTGTGGGTCAACCTCATGCTGTCTCCCTAGTATAAAAAACTAAAGGAGTTATTGGAATCCAAAATGCACAACAGATATTGTGAAAGTGACAGGGGAGGGAATATCTAAAAAGGGAAGGCAGTGGCCATTGTTAATCTATTGTCTTGTTTTGAAACCCTGTATTGTTTTCATTGTTCTGTTTAGTTTGGTTTTATTCTGTTTTGTTTTGTTTGATTTTGTTATTTTTGATGGTATGGACAGCTATTTCAAAAATAACAAAATGTGTCATGGTAGTGATTATTGACTTGCTATTATCTTGTTTTGAAGTCCTGTATCACTTTACTTATTTACTTTTTATTTTATTCTATTTTGTTTTGTTTGATTTTATTATGTCTGATTCTATAAGCATCTGCTTTGACGATAACAAGATGCATTATGGTAGCCACTGTTGTATTCTTATTGTCTTGTTTTGAGTCCTGTATTACTTTCATTGTTTTGTTTTGATTGGTTTTATTCTGTTCTTTTTTTATTATTTTATAATGCTTGATGGTATGGACAGTTATTTTGAAGATAACATGAGGCATTATGGTAGCCATTACTGATTTCCTTTTATTTTGTTTTGAAGCCTTGTATCACATTCATTGTTTTGTTTTGGTTGACTCTATTCTGTCTGATTTCTTTTGGTTTTATTCTCTTCAAAATCAAAAAGTAACATTTTTGATTGCTAATTAATAGAAAGAAATTGTTCAACTGTTTTCC
>RJWM01048083.1:0-11632 GCA_004363535.1 Dasyprocta punctata | reverse complement strand
TAATGCCGATGGCGGTGGTGGCGGCAGGCGGCAGCAAAGGCGGCCGCGCACTCCTGAAATCCCAGCACTCTGAGCGGCTGAGGCAAGAGGATCGCCAGCTCCAGCCCAGCCTAGCAGGCACCGGAGAGATTGAGCAAGACCCTGTCTCAAATTTTAAAATTTTAAAAAGATTCAGGGACCGGGGATATCACTCAGCAGCACAGCTGCTGCCTGGCAAGCGTGAGGTTCTGAGTTCGATTCCTGGGGAGGGCAGCTCAGCGAACATGACCAGGACTCCGTCCGCAGCGCCTACATCACAGAGGAACCGCTGGCCTCCGCGGCAATGGCTCGGGCGTCCGTGTCGCACCCTGACTGTAGAACAGCTTCAGGGACGAGCGCACAGCGGGCACCGTGAGCGTGGCAGCAGGAGCGGCGCCTGCCCTCGGCTTGGTAACCGGCCCCGCGGTCAGCAGCCTGCGAGAGGGGCTGCGCTGTGGGCCCGGTGCCGCTCGCCGCTGTCCGGGCTGCTGCCTTGGCGCACCGTACTCCATTCCCGTCCGGAGGCTGGGCCAGCTGCGCCCTCCCCGAGAACCCACATTGAGCGCTCCCCAGAGCGCCCCTGCCTTCCGGAGCTCTGCACACACCCGGCCAAGTGGTGTGTCACGTGTGGCACGGATTAGAGTACCACCAGACACGGCGTGCCACAGAATCTTCCCAGAAGACATGATTGACCAGCCTGGAAACCACATTGAGTTTAAGGCCAGCCTGAACTATATAGCAAGATCTGGTCTCAACAAATAAGGGCAGACGGGGGATCAAAAGTTCCAAATCTGCATGGATAATTTAGTGAGACCCTGTCCACAGGAGGTGCGCAGCTCTACTGAGATAGAGCACTGCGGGTTCCGTCCCAAGTACCGCCCCAAACAAAAAGTCCCAGATGCTATCATCAAAGATAAGGCCGCAGGCGTCAGGCCGTGTAGGATAGAGCCTTACTTAGGGACCTGTGGGAGGCAGGCACAACCGACCTCAGGTGGAGCCTGACCTTACATACTATTTTTTTTTTTCCTTTTTGAGCTTAGATTATTTAAACTGGAAACACAGAAGTGTAACAGGCGGAAGAGGCAGGCGCGGGGGCACACGGCTGTGATGCTGGCGCTCCAGGAGCCGAGCCAGGAGGGTCCCGTGTACAGAGCCAGCCTGGGCTGCGTAGCCATGCTCCAGTTACAGGACGTGAGAAGAATCAAACACGCAATGTCCCTAGAATTAAAAAAGCCATGGTCGAACAACACGAAAGAGTCGGAATTCTACTGCTGCGCTGAACAGTGTTTAAATCAAGGGCCAAGGGCAGGGACGGAGGCACAGCGGGAAAGCACGGGCGACGTCCTGGGTTCCGCCCCAGCACTGCAAAAACGTTTTAAAAATGCAGGTCAATTTATCGGATTCATTGTGACACAAAATATATTACTATAAAGTGTTTCCACCAGAATTAGAATTTTCAGTGCATTATCACTAATACCAAGAAAAATTCTTGTCTTTTTCTTTTTTCTGATTTGGTTTTTTGTTTTGGTACCGGGAATCGAACTCAGGACCTTGCGCTTGCCAGGCAGGCGCTTGTGCTGGCCCTTAGAAAAAAACTCTTAAGCCTTGTTTTCTTGCAGTTCTGAGGTGACAGAAACAGCGTTTATGTACTGAGATGGCCAAACTGTCCTTGCCGGTGGGGCAAGTGAGGATGGTTTGCCTGACTGTGTGTCCGAGCTGTTAGCTACGGATTTGTCTGCCGTACTAATTAAACTCTAGCCTGAAAGACACGAGATCCTACTGCCCTCCCTGCAAAAGCTTCATCGGTCTCCTGTGATTCTGTGACTACTACTGGAGAGTACTAGCACTATTTGAGGACGATTTTCACGCACACTATAACCATTCTCCCTATCTGCAACGTACTCTAATAACAAGACGGTTAAACGAAACCCTTTCTGTACGTATCCCTGACGATCCAGCGCACTCCCTCTGGATACCGGTATGGACCGAACCCAAGTTGTATCCCAGCCGATGGGGGTCAGGGCTCCTCTGGAGTCAGACACTAGGGTGGACCCGCTCCAGGGCTCCGGGCAGCTTTATGGAGCCTGCTGTGACGAGGGGCTGCAGGAGCTGGGGTGTCTTCGGGGATCGGAGGGGGCGTGGAGGAGGCAGCAGGACCCCACGGCCTGTAGCAAACACTGCACCATCACCGAGGATCCCCGACGACTCTCGGGTCTTCCCGTGGGGATTTCGTGGCCGTCTAACTCCACACGGACCCGACAGAGGGCGTGAACATGCACACAGCCAAGGGGCGGAACCGACTCTGCCGCGGTGGCGCCTGGCGGATCGCGGAGGGACAGGGCATCCCGACTTCTTCCGAAACGTCCACACCAAGGCAAACTCGCGGTCTCCACGTCTATGAAATGTGTTTGTTCCCAGTTCATTTTAGGTAGGAATCAGATTTTCTCCTTTTGTTACTATAGTTTAAACTAAAGCTCTGAAGCAGTTGCCACGGGAATCAACGATGAATTCAGGGGGAAAACACTTGTCCAGTGGTGGAAATTGAGTCCAGGAAATTCTCACTGGGCTGCAGCCCCAGCTTTTCTTCTTTTGTAGGCCCTGCATCCCTAGTTTTCTTTTTGTTTTTTGGTTTTGTTTGTTTGTTTGTTTTGTATGTTTGCTTGTTTTTTGTACTGGGGAATCAAACTCACCACCTCGCGCTTGCCAGGCAGGCACTTACCACCATGAGCTAAATCCCCGGCCCTATTTTTTGAGACAGGGTCTCACCATGCAGTTCAGGCTGGCCTTGAACTCACTTTGCAGCCCAGGCTGGTCTCAAACTCACAATGATCCTCCTGCCTCAGCCTCCCAAGTGCTGGCATTAAAGGCGTGCGCCACCACACCCGACTGGCATCCCTAGCTTTGGAAAACTTTATTTCTTGGTTTTTTTGAGACAGGGTCTCGCTATATACTATTGCCTGGCCTTGAATTTGCTGTGTATCCCAGGCTGGCTTTGAACTCGTGGCAGTCTTCCTGCCTCAGCTTCCCGGGTACTGCGAATACAAACGATTTATTTTATTATTTTATTTTATGGAAAAAAGGAAAAACAATATTTCATAGCAAGATGACAAGAGAATAACAATAGCTAACATATCATGTATTATTAGCTTTATAGTAGTTACTCAGAATACAAGATAAGGGCATGAAAGATCCTCCAACGGATATTAGCGTAAACCTTCCTTTTCAGACGCAGCTCCAGCCCCAGAGCACCGCTGCTCGCGCCCCTGGCTGCCCGCCGGCGCTCGGGTTACAGAGCTTTTGCCCAAGCCTGGGGGCACAGGCAACAGCTCTTTGCTCATTAGTACTGCGGATGTGCTGGGAAAAAAATTGAGGAATTGGAAAAGAGGGGTGATGGTGAAAACTCCAATGAGGAAAACAAACACACAAGTTTTCCTCATAAAATACATACTCATAATCGGGTATTTTCCATCTTGTTATTCATAGGGAAATTTTGCGTTGTCCTGTGTGATTTTGCAACATGACTGTCTCAGGAAAAAGATCACTTTCAATGGCTATACTTCCTCAAATAATTCCATATGGGCCAGAACCCCATCTTCCTAGTTGAGTGCTATGTTCATTATATGGGAATTCTTGTTTAAAGGAGCTTATGGAACTTTAGGACTCTAAATTGAAACAAAGTCTTCAAGCTGCAGTCTACTCAGAGCAGAAACTTCACATGAAAGTTTTCAGTAGCAATAGCAGAGCTGTCATTTGGGAATGATAACGTAGTTATTTTATTCTTCTGGCTCCTTTGGTGACACAGCCCAGTACTACTGCTCAGTTCATAGGAATCTTATCTCCACACTGTTTCCTTGCTGTATAACAAATCTGCTGATAACTACTTGAATCGGGCAAATCCACTGAAGATAAGTTACTTCTTTCCCTAGACTTTAATCTACCTTCACTGGGATAGCCCTGCAGACCGTGGGGCAGTCCCTTCAGGCAAGAATTTAGAGGCCCCAACTAGGTGTATTCTTTCCCCTTTTGAAAGATATCTGTACAATTTTAAAGTATATAAATTGTGAGGACAGGACCTGCAGGTTGTTTCATTTACAGCATAAACATTTTTCTGGTTTAAGCTCCGACACTGTGACGTTAACCCATAGGAAAGTAAACAGGATTTTGCAGCAGTAGCTTCTTTATTTATACAAAAGTACTTACTGGTAAAGAGCCTTTAAAATTGTTAAAATAAACAAAACTGATCGCTATACCGTTTCTTCTTTTGTATTTGTTTACACATTAAATTCTTTCAATATGAAAAAAGAAACCTTCCTTTCCTGTGAAGCAAGCGACACTAACAATATAAGTAACTTGCATTTTTCTCCCTCTTCCCTTCCTTCCTTCCTCCTCGTCCCCACCCTAGTTTCTTTTTCCTTTTTCACAATTTCTTCCCATTTCACAGTATCTACTGTACATTTCAGACCTTATTTATTTGCTCTTTCGATTTCTCACTTATTTGTTATTTATTTATTTATTGAGACATGATCATGCTAAGCTGCCCAGGCTGAGTTACAGCCTGGGTCTCCTGCTTCAGCCTCCCTGAGTACGAGCATTACAGGGCTGCACCACTGCGTCCGGCAGTAAAAGTTTTTCGCAACTATTGCAATTCATATTCACCAGGTCACTATAAAGAGCACTGTAAAGGCTACAGGTAAAGCTGGGAGAGAAGTATAGAGCCAGGAACAAGGCAGGACAGCGCTGCCATAGCAGCTCGGGCTCGGGCTCCCACCGCCCCAGGGCCTCTTCGGCCGTCACTACTGAAAAGTTCCTCCTGCACCTTTCCACTTCTCTCCTCCCTGCTCCTCCCTTCTCTTTCCTACTAAATCAAATCGGCCAAATCAAGGCAGGCACAGTGCACCTCTAACCCCAGGACTTAGGAGGATGAGGCAGGAAGATCTAAACTTTGAGTCCCACCTGGAGGATTTAAAGATACCCTATAGCTTGGGGTATCCCCAATACCAACAAATAAACACCCGTGAACAAACATGTTTCAAATAAATGATTCGCCTCTGCCCAAACTGTAACAGAGTTCAGCTCGGGCCCAGCTATCAGGAGTTACTGAACCGAGCAAACGCGTTTTCACGGCTTTCACTACCATCCCGCTGTTTCCGCATTGTCCTGGTAGTTTCTGTCGGTTTCGTTTGAGTTTTGTTCTGCTATTTTGTTTGTGAAGCAGGGTCTCTCTTCATAACCCAGTCTTGCCTCAAAATTGGTTCCCCTTGAACTCAAAATGCTCCTGCGTCAGCCTCCCCTGGCAGGAAGGCTTCCCGTGGCAGGTGCACATCCTGAGTGTCCAAGGGCCGTGTTTCTCCCACAGTCACCAGGGGCGCGACTCGGGGCTCAGTGGAACCCGCCACAGGCCTGGAGGCTCCCCGGGCGTGCGCTGGGGAATCCACCCCCGGCCGGTGCTCCGGCCGCTGCTGCCACGTGCGGGGAGCACGGATTCCCATCTCCACCGCTGCAGCCTCCTCTGGGGCGGGCGCACAGCCTCCTGAAGGGCCGGCCTGGGCTCACCTCCTGCGGGCACGCGCTGGGCACGGATTCATTCCGGAGCGGGGCCTGGAATTTCCTTTCCGGCTCCCTCGAAGGCTCCTGTTCTGCGCAGAGCCCACTTTCTCCCTGGGCAGCTCCGCAGTCCATTCGAGCTCCAACCCCTCACGCTCCACCCTGAGCCACCTCGGTCCGAGGACATCGTGGTTCTTTCTCCCTAGCAAAGTGCCGAACACAGTGACCCTTCTGGGGCTCCGACGCTGTCTGAGAACGAATCCACCTGCAGACACGGAGACGGGCGCAGAGTCGCCAACTCTGATGCTCTGTGCAGCTCACCTGGTGCCAGGAAGTCCAAGCGCAACTTCAAACAAGGCCACCCTAGCCAGGTGGGGTGGTGCACACCTGTAATCCCAGCACTCGGGAGGCTGAGGCAGGAGGATCACTGCAAGTTCAAGACCAGCCTGGGTAACAAAGTGAGATCAAGGCCAGTCTGAACTACATCGTGAGACCCTGTCTCAAAAAGACAAAAAAAAAACGGAAAATAAACAAATAAATAATGAAAGAAAAAAAGAAGAAAGAAGGAGAGAGAGAGAAAGAAAAAGGAAAGAAAGAGAAAAGAAATAAATATTTGGGCAGCAGTACCTGTGCCCCCTTGGGCCTCCAGCCCCAGCTGCTCCCAACATCTCCCCGCTCTCAGCCCCCAGGTGGCTCCTTACCCTGGGGTGACTCCACCCACGACAGACCCAGGGCCTCCAGCCCAGGAGGCTGCAGCACGGACCCGGGGTCCCCCAAGTTCTGTGAACCCGTGAGGAGCGGCGCCCCAGCTGACCAGGGGGCCTGACACGGACCAAAGCGAGCAGAGAGGAGGGGAGAACGTTGATTTTGGGGCCCAAACACCGACGAAGTAAGAATGGGGTGGCAAGCCTCAATGCCGCAGGTTTCCTCACCAGCACCCGGCACGGGATGGGGGAGCCCGGGTCACACACGGGTGCAGCACAGCCTGAGGCGCAGGGGGACAGAGAGGGAAGGGTCCCCCACCCAGGCCGGGGCCCAGCGCCCGGCCACCCTGCAAGCCGCTCGGAGGAACTGTGGGAGGACCCAGCAGTCCGGGCCACCTCGAGAACTCAGCACCCACCCACCCACCCACGCCCTCTGCCCTGGACGAACCTTTCTTTATGCCCCTTTCCGGGGACCCCTTTGTGCACAGGGCCCTGTCCCCCAATACGGACGCCCCTCCGCCCTTGAGTACTGAGGACTGAACATAGCAGCTTCCAGGTAGCTGCATCGCCAACCTTCATTAACCCCTCCCCCCACCTTTTTTGTGTTTTGAGGCTGCGCCCTGGTCTGGCTCACACTTGCATCCGCCTGCCTCAGCCTCCCAGAGCCCGTTTCGGGCGCAGGCCATGGCCGGCGCCGCCTTCTGCAGCCAGCAGTGGACTTCGCTGTCCAGAGTTGGTCCGGGTCCAGCCTGCAGCACCCCTCACCCCGAGGACCACGTTCGGCGCCACCAAGGCCGGCGGCGACTTCCGGGCTGGCACCGCGAGCGTCCCGTCCCCTCCGCGGGCAGCGGGCAGGTGAGCCAGCCGGGCCGGGTGAACGCGGGGCTGGGGAGACGGGGCAGCGCGGAGGACGCGAGGGCGACACTGCCCAGCGGGGACCAAGGAGGAGGCCGGGCGGTCAGGGCTCTGGTGAGACCCGGCCTGAATAATTAAAAAAAAATCGGAATTAACCGTGTAAACATCGCATGGCCTCCCCAGGGGTAAACAGGGTCTAAAATGCACCATCGATACTGAGAAATGGGTAGAAATCGGTCAGAAGGAAAAAGGAACAGGACGGGGGAGGGGAAGAGAAGGAAGGGAAGGGGGGGGAACGCCGGCGGCTCCCAGTGCAGCGCGGCTTCCTGCGCAGGAAAGGCAGGTGCGCGCTGACACGGACCCGGGGCGCTCAGGCCTGTCCTGAGCTCTGAGTGACTGCCTGCTTTGAAGACGATAATGTGCAGGGGTCAGCAGCTGTTATTCTAGCATCTTGTTCGGAAAATTTGCTTCGCTTTTCTTCATACAATTTTTTTCAAAAAACGAAAGTCCTGCAGCGACCATGGGATCAGGACGCAGCACCCTGCTCCCCGCTTCTGAGCATGCAGGAGCAAAGCCACCCGCGCTGGTACCCTGGAAAGCAAGGGTGTTAGGAGTCCGAGGTAGCAGGGCGCTTGAAGCCAAGCTGTTATCCTGGAACTCTGGGAGGTCGAGGCAGGAGGGTCCCAAGTTCGAATCCACCTTCAGCAATTTACCGATTCAGCAAGAATCTCTCTGGAAAGCACTGGGAACACAGCTCGGGGCCAGCACAGACAGCCGGGGCTCCATGCCCAGTGCGGGGGGCGGTCCCTCTGCCCCAGCGTCAGGCGCGCCCCTCCCTTTGGTGCGGAGCAGGCTGCGATTTCTCTAAGGAGGAGGTCCTTCCTCTTCTGGGATCCGGGCCATTCTGGACCCTGTGTAATTTTTCTTTTTTCTTTGGTACCAGGGATCAAACTCACAACCTCGCTCCTGCCAGGCAGGTGCTTACGCCACTGAGCTAAATCCCCGGTCCTATTTTTTGAGGCAGGGTCTCACTATGCAGTTCAGGCTGGCCTTGAACTCCCTTTGTAGCCCAGGCTGGTTTGGAACTCACAACCATCATCCTGCCTCAGCCTCCCGAGTGCTGGGATTAAAGACGTGCACCGCCACGCCCGGCTCCTGAGTAATTTTTCTGTAGGACATTAGCAAGTGTCTGGCCCAGGGAGCACCCGCGATTTCGGAGGCTCCTGTGAGTTGCAGTTTGCGGGTTCTCATTGCTTTGTGGCAGCACCGTAAGCCTGCCTGGAAAATTTTCCAGCTCTTTGGCGGCTCTTGAAAGTTTACATCCAGAACAACTCTAAGTTGTGTGGTGACTTTCCTCCCCCTTTCCTTCGGGGTTAGAAGCGCTTGGGAACGGTTTGTGACCTGGACCTCATGGAGAGGAAGGGCACCAAGTGCTTCCAAAGAGAGGTCACAGACTTTCCTGCCCCGCAGCACTCGCGGGACGCCTCTCACTGCCGCTGCGGAACTGGGAAGAAACGAAGAGCCCTGCGCGTGCAAGGGTGCGTCTCTGCTTCACACCTCAGCCGTGTGCGATCGCCTGCTTTCTGTGTTTCTTTTTTCTTTCTTTCTTCAATCCCACCCCAGTACTGGGAATGAAACCCAGAACAATTGCACTGGCAGTGAGCTACACCAGGAGTGCTTTCTTTCTTCTTCCTCTTCTTTTACTGTGTTCGATTAACTTTTTACTCTGAGGTTCTTGCTAAATTGTTAAAGTGCCTGAGCTGGGCTTTCTGATCCTCCTGCCTCAGCCTCCCAGGAGGCCGGGAGAACAGACACGCGCCCTCCATTCTTGGTTTGGAGCGCCCAGCTGCCTCCCACTCCTGGTCGCCATCGCCTGTTTCCACCGTCTAGTGGGGTGGGTTTCAGTCTTTCACCCCGGATATTCTGCTTCCCCAGCCTCGGAAGCAGTGGGGGTCTCGGGGCTCCTCCGGCTCCTCCTCAGCCCATCGCTGCCGCGAATCCGTCCCAGAGATCCGCCAGGAAAGCAGACTCCAGACCTCAACCTCCCCCAGCGCCCCTCCGTCGCGGTTCTGCCCCCAGTGGCTGTGCCCACTCCCTGAGCTCCCCTTCGCCCATAAACTGGCCTCCACCCGCCAGGGGTTTCAGTGATCGCCGAGACGACGCATTCGGACACAGGACAGAGGCGACGTGCGGCACGGGGATCACCGGTGTGCTCTGGGGACAGAGAAGGAACCGGTCCCGCCCCAGCGGACAGCGAGGAACACGCCCAGCGGGCTGGCAAGGACTTTCACAGGGGCCCAAAGGCCTCCCAGGTTTCCCCTGCAGCCCTGCACGTCCAAATGCCTCGCACGCTTGCTTCAAGGGTCTCTCTGGTGGAGCGCAGGGGCACACACATGGAATCCCAGGATTCTGGAGGCTGAGGCAGGAGGATCGTGAATTTTAGGTCCCTATGGGTAATGTAGCAGCTTAGCAAGACGCTGCGGCAACAATACACAATTTTTATAGTAAAAAGGGCTGGCGATGTAGCTCCGTGGTAGAGCACTTGTTTACCATGGGCACGGCCCTGGTTCATACATTAAAAAGACGAAGGGTCTCCGAGCTCCGCAGCCGCCCGTCCGCACAGGCGCCCCCTTCCCGGGCGTCAGGCCCACGAGGACGGTCAGGACAGTGCAGGGGCAGGGGGGACGAGAGCGGGGTGAACCTTAGGATCTAGCGACCTCTGCTCCGACCACAAGGGACAGGAAGCCTCCAAAAGGCAAAGGAAAGGCGGCCCCCGCAGACGGCGCTGAGCACCAGCCTGGCCCGCGGAGGGCCACGCTCGGTCCCCAGCGTGTGGGGCCCGGACACCGCGCCAGCCAGGAGAGCAGACACTGGCCTGGAGAAGATAAAGCCGAAATCCAGCGCCTCCAGCCCCGGACCAAGGCGGAGGAAGAAGCCAGTGCCGGTGGAGGAGGAGGCCGGGTCCTCGCCTGTGGCCCCTGCTGCCACCAAGCAAGCGGAGGAGCACTTTTCTCAGGGTTTGACGCACCCGCAGGAGCCCTGCTAACATTTACAAGACCGGGACCCGAACTCGATCAGTTTTTCAAGTGTAATTTCGCTGCCCCAACCCGGCTCCCGGAGGAGCACGGTGCCCAGGGCTTCCGGCCCCAACCTGCAGCCCCGTCCTCGGATCCGGGGTTTGTTCTGAGAGCGTCTTGAGGAGCGGCCCTGCGGATGGCCCGCTCGGGCCCTGCAGACTCCCCCCCGGAATGCGGGGTGACAGGTGCCTGGCACTGTGCGCAGAGGTGTTTCTTCTGACGTCGAAATCCGCACTGGGCACCAGGGAAGGCAGGGGGACGCTAACTGCGGGAGGCCGGGCTCTGCTCCCGGGCCCTGGGCTGAACTCCACACTGACCCGCACTGCCCGCGCGCGCTGTCCTGGCCGCTGTAGGGCAGGGTGACACCGCCCATGGCGCAGGCATTTCTCTGTCCCCTAAGTGCAGAGTCACTCGGGAAGCGGGGTTTGGTCACCCTGATGCTCCTTCTGGTGAGGCCTCCTGCGGGACCCTCAGGTGGGTCCCTGGGACACTGCCTTAGGGGTCACCTCCTGGACGCCGCCCCCCACGGAGAGCTGGACACATGGCCTCGGTCACCTCCCCTCGGCCCAGGCGCCCCAGAGACTGTGCCTGCTGGCTCGAAATCCCCGTTTAGAACAGCCCTCGGGGGTCCGCGTGGGGACA
This sequence comes from Dasyprocta punctata, assembly GCA_004363535.1. NCBI lineage: Eukaryota > Metazoa > Chordata > Mammalia > Rodentia > Dasyproctidae > Dasyprocta > Dasyprocta punctata. The sequence goes on along the minus strand of RJWM01048083.1, from coordinate 792 downwards.
CCCCGGACCAATCTCCTGGGTCCCTCGGGACCTTCCTGCCTGCTCAGGGACGGTGGCTCCCCTCTGCTCTCGGGGAGCTGGGCCAGGACCCCGCGCTGTCACCCCACTTGGTCGGGCTGCTGCCTCCTGTGTGACTCGCACCCCACCTCGGGGCGGCCTGACCCGGGCTCCCCAGGGGTAACCGGTCACGGCTGGACTCTGCCGTCAGGGTGCTGGCACAGGCGAGGCCGGGGTCTCCAGCTCCACGGGGCCACACAGGCCAGCAGCACTTGCTCTGCTCTTGAGCTGTGGCGCCCAGCAAGAGCCTCAGCCCCGCTGGTCACGCGTCGCCAGGGCAACAGCGATGCTCCGGCGCCGTGTTGCTAGGTTACGCTGCTCAGTAAGTAGCTGCCTTCAATCCATTTCCAACTTCGCATATTTTCAGCTCACAATGGTTTGTCTGGCTGTAGCCCCGGCGCAGCGGGGAACATGCGTGCGCACAGCACTCCTCTTGTGGGGATGCTGGGACACAGGTGGGCGCCAAGTCCGGGCTGAGCCAGTGTCCTGGGGCAGGTGCTCAGGAACATCCCGGAACAGCGCCCCGAACCCCCCCCCCCAGGAGCTCAGGCTCCCGATTTCCCGCCAAAGACCAAAGATGCAGCAGGCGGGATCTGTGGCCTTGGCCACGTGGGCGCAACCACGCACCCTCGCCCTCCCGCGAGCGCCCCGCCAGCCCGTGGCCTCCCTCGGTCACCTGCCCTGTCCTCGGCCTCTGCGTAAAGGCTCTGAACACAGCGTGACCCGCACCGCTGC
>RJWM01048082.1:0-11631 GCA_004363535.1 Dasyprocta punctata | reverse complement strand
AAAAAAAAAAAAAAAAAAAAAAAAAAAAAAAAAAAAAAACCAGGCCCCCAAAATTCTAGGACTCAATCCAAAAATGGGCATCTGAGATGAAATACGCACTTCTCAGAGGAAGAAATACAAATGGCAAATAAATATATGAAAAAATATTCAACATCAATAGTCATTCAGGAAATGCAAATTAAAACAACACTGAGATTCCATCTCACTTCAGAAAGAATGGCCAAGATTAAAAAATCAACCAATAACAAATGCTGGACAGGCTGTGGGGAAAAGGAACTCTTTTCCACTGTTGGTGGGAGTGTAGGCTAGTGCAACCACTGTGGAAATCAGTGTGGAGATTCCTCAAGAAGCTAGGATTACAGATTCCATTCGACACAGCTATCCCACTTCTGGGCATTTTCCCAAAAGAATTGAAAACATCATACAACAGTGATATATGTGCACCATGTTTATAGCAACCCAATTTGTAATAGCCGAATCTTGGAAACAACCCAAGTGCCCATCAATCAAGGAATGGATAAAAAGGATGTGGTACTTTTATACAATGGAGTATTGCCCAGCTATAAAGAAAGATTGCATTGAGACTTATAAGTAAATGGACAGGACTTGAGACCATACTCATAAGTGAAATAAATCAAACTCACATGTGTAAATACTATATTGTCTCCCTAGTGTAAGAAACTGAAACAGTATATACAATCCAAAATCTACAATAAATACTATGTAAGGGTAAGAAACTGCTCAAAAAGCAAAAGTAATTGGGAAAGGGGAAAGGAGGAAAGAAGGAAGGGAAAAGGAAAAAGACATAATTCTGTATGCATGTATATGTAATATAGCTAAAATGACTATACTGCTGAATGTACTAGTTAATGGAAAAGAACAGTTAATACTCATATGATTAGATCAATTTTACATGTCTATATCTGTTAATATAAACAACCATGTTGAAGGTAATGATACGTAATATTGCAGCCATTGTCAAGTTCCTATCATCTTGTTTTGTAAACTTATAATGTTACTGCTTTGGATTTGCTGTTGTCGCTTGTTTGTCTCTTTCGCTTTTTGTCTTTCTTTTCTGTGTCTTTTTTCTCTTAAATAAAAAAAAACAAGTGGTAAGAAAATCCCCCATAGTTTCTATGTTGCATATGGTTATCCTGTAAATAGATGCTCAAACTACTGGCTTTAGACCTATAAAGGTAATCAAGCAATGTAAGATATGCCTGGGGCTAAAACTGTTGCTGGCTGCCCCTAGCAGTTCCTAGCTGGGTGCAGACCTGTGGAGACTGCCTGGATGGCTGCAAGCCTGAGGAGGCTATTCTCAGGGCAAGCCTGCTAAGGTTGTCTACTACTCTGTCCACAAACAGTTGCTGGCTTGTGGAGATACAGTGCCACAATTTAAGTTGCTGTTTCCAGTGAATTAAGTTGTTTTTGTACCTCAGTTGCTATCAACTCAGTCTGTGTTTCTCCAGATCAGTTGGTTGCTTACAGGGTGGGGGGTGGGGTATGCTCTTCTTGTCTCCCAACCCATGTGCCAGCTGGCTAACAAGAAGGGTGAATTTGCTTCCTTTTTCTCCTCCCAGACCATGGCTGCTGCTGGCTCACAGGAAGGATGCTTCCTATTTCTCCCCCTGGCCCACAGCTAGTGGTAACCAGCTCGCTGGAAGGGTACTTCCTGTTTCTCCTCCTGGCCCACAGCCACCACTCCAAAGCTTTAAATACTGAAACAGAAACACTTAATCTGCTGGAAGACACAATAGGTAAAACTCTTGTAGACAGACTTACTGAACAGAACCCTGGTTGAACAAGAAACAATACTAAGAATCAACAAATGGGATCATATAAAATGAAAAAGCTCTGTACAGCAAAGGAAACCACTAACAGAGTTAAGAGACAAATAATTACTCAAATAACCACAGAGACTACCAAAATATGCACCATGCTTAGAGATGTTAGGGCAGATACAGACAAAAAAATAAACAAGCTTCAGCAAATTATGGAAGGACAACATAGGAAGCAAATGGATTCCATAAAGCAGATTCAAGTAGATATCCAGGAGAATAGAAACTCTATTGAAAGTATTCAAAGCGGATTAAACCAATGTGAAGACAGGATCTCAAATATTGAAGACAGGCTCGCAGTTAGTGACCAGGAAATGAAAGATTCTTCAAAACTAGCAAGGGGTCATGAGATATTAATCCAGCAGTTGCTTGACAAGACAAAGAAAAATAACTTAAAATTAATTAGAGTCAGTGAACAAGCAGGAGATACTACAAATGACATTAAAAACATCCTTACAGACATAGTGTCAGAAAATTTTCCTGGCAGAGAAAAAGAATTTGACATACAAATAAGTGAGGCATATAGAACACCAATTAACAAAGATAAAAAAAATCTACTTCCAGGCATATCATAGTCAAGATTCCAGAAATTCAACACAAGAATAAAATTTTAAAAGCTGTAAGGGAAAAGAAACAAATCACCTATAAAGGAAAGCCCATCAGAATTACAGTGGACTTCTCAGCACAAACTCTCAAGTCAAGCAGAGCTTGGAGTGAAGTACTCCAAGTTCTAAAAGAAAACAACTTTCAACCCAGATTGATGTGTCCTGCAAAACTATCTTTCAAAATAGAGGGAGAAACAAAACATTTCCATGATAAGGAACAGCCGAGGAAATTCATGACCACTAAACCAGCACTCCAAAATATTTTGAAGGACATTTTAGAAAGGGATAATAAGTACTACAGCACCATGAACCCCAATCAAAGGAATCCACCAGGAAAAAAAATATGATAAAGATAAGTCAATACATATCAGTTTTAACCATCAATGTTAATGGTCTTAATTCATTAGTCAAAAGACATAGACTGGCAGAATCGATCAAGAAGCAAGATCTAACAACATGCTGCATACAAGAAATACATTTAATTTAAAAAGATATTCATAGACTGAAAGTCAAAGGATGGAAAACAATACTCCATGCAACAGGAGTCCAGAAAAAAACAGAGGTGGCTATTCTATTTGCAGATAAAGTTATTTTTAAGCTAAGATAGATTAAGAGAGACAAAGAAGGCCATTATATATTGGTAAGGGAACAATTTAAGAGGAAGAGATAATAATGCAACAAACACTAGTCCACCCAGTTATATAAAACAATTATTAATCAGCCCGGTGTGGTGGCGCACACCTTTAATCCCAGCACTCAGGAGGCTGAGGTAGGAGGAGTGTTGTGAGTTCGAGGCCTGCTTGGGCTACAATGCGAGCACAAGGCCAGCCTGAGCTACACAGTGTGACCCTGCCTAAAAAAAACCAGGGCCAGGAGTTTGGCTCAATGGCTTAAGCGCCTGTCTGACAGGCGTGAGGCTGTGAGTTCAATCCCCAGTGCCACAAAAAAAAAAAAAATTATTAATCGACATGAAAAATCAAGTAAGACTTAATACAACTGTATTGGGAGACCTCAATACATTGCTGTCACAAAAAAACAGGTGTGGAGTTCTTGGGATCCTCTGGGTAGAGTATCATGTCATCTGAAACAAAATCTATGTATATAAAAAATTTGATGTGACAGAGAAAAAGAATTTTGAGTAAAATGTAATTTTTTTAGGGTCACCTTCAGATTTTATCTTCAATGCGAAATGTTTATTTGAAAACAATTGTGTTAACTATTAGATAATGTTTCATGTCTGTATTTTTTTGCTTTAAATAATTTTCAGGAATATCCAATATGCTGATGATTGTTGCTGTTTTGTTGGCTGGGGTGAAATTGTTATGTTTTGATTTCTTGTTCTCCTTTTGTCTAAAATAAAAAAAAAAACAATAACAAATGCTGGAGAGGATGTCAGTCAGGAAGCGGCAGACACTTCTTCAGTGTGGGTGGGAGTATAAACTGGTACAACCAATATGGAAATCAGTATGGAGATTCATCTAAAAACTAATTCTAGAGTGTGGTGGCTCACACCTGTGATCCCAGCACATGTGGGGGCTGAGATAGGAAGATCACTGTGAATTTGAGGCCAACCTGAGCTACAAAGCGAGTTGAAGGCCAGCCTGAACTACATAGTGAGATCCTGTCTCAAAAAATCAAAATAAATAAATAAAACTAATATTAGAAATTCCATTTGATTCAGCTATTTCCCTTCTAGGTATCTTCCCAAAAGAGTGAAAGACATCATACCACAGTGATTTTTGCATACCCATGTTTGTAGCAGCACAACTCATAATAGCTAGGCCTTGGAAGCAAACTGTGCTCTCAACTGATGAATGGATAAAGAAAATGCAGTATTGCTGGGCATAGTGGCACGCGGCTGTAATCCCAGCATTTGGGAGGCTGACGCAGATGGATCACTATGAGTTTGGGGCCAGCATGGGCTTCATAGTGAGTCAAAGGCCAGCCTGAACTACACAGTGAGACATCTCAAAATACAAAACAAAACCAAAACCAAACAAAAAAGGAAGTGCAGTATTTATACACAATGAAGTACTACTCTGCCATGAAGGACAAACTTGAACCATATGTAGGAAAATGGATGCACCTTGAGACCACAATGTTAAGTGAAATAAATCAAACACACAGAAGCTTAAATATCACATGGTTTCTCTTACATGAGAAACTCATTATATAAATAAGTGAAAATAAAAAACAGACAATAGGAAAAAAAAAGAAATGGACAATGTATTCAAAAGTATAACTTTATTTAGTATAATTGTCTTATGTGTTTTCTATTTTCTGGGTCTGTTAGTCTGGTTTTAATCTGTAAGTATGATAATTAAGTTTATAAGGACTTATAAAATGAATAAATGAATCTGATACTGGCAAAAAGGAGGGAAAGAGATGTGTCATGTAAATGTATCAATTTCCCACAATGACTGTAATCATTATGTATCATAAACATGTACTGATAAAAATTTTAAAAATTTTAAAAAGTCCAAAGTCCTCACAATTTTTATGTTTCTAAAAATGACTACGAGCCAGACATTCCTATAATTCCAACTCTTAGGCGGCTGAGGCAGGAGCATTCCCATGAGTTTGAAACAGCCTGGGCTGTACAGTGACTTCAAGGCCAGCCTGAACTACACAAGACCCTTCTCTTTTTGCAGCACCAGGGATCGAACTCACAGCTTCACGCCTGCCAGACAGGCGCTTGCGCCACTGAGCCAAACTCCCAGCCCTAGTTGTTTGAGGCAGAGTCGCACTATGTAGCTCAGGCCGGCCTTGTGCTCGCATTGTAGCCCAAGCAGGCCTCGAACTCATAACGCTCCTCCTACCTCAGCCTCCCGAGTGCTGGGATTAAAGGCGTGTGCCACCACGCCCAGCCACAAGACCCTTCGCAAAAAAAAAATCAATAAAAACAAATTACATCTAAAATGTTATAATTCTTTAATATCATCAAATATCTACTCAGTTTTCAAACTTCATTTTTTAAAAATTTTGTTTTAAAGATAGTAAAATCCAACAAAACATAACAGAACAAAGTTAGTTAAAACAAAACAGTAGAACTGAATGGGTGTGGTGGTGCATGCCTTTAATTCCAGCACTCGGGAGGCTGAGGTAGGAGGAGCATTGTGAGTTTGAGGCCAGCTTGGGCTACAACGGGAGCACAAGGCCGGTCTGAGCTACATAGTGCGACCCTGCCTCAAAAACTAAGGCTGGGAGTTTGGCTCAGTGGCTTAAGTGCCTGTTGAGCAGGCATGAGGCTGTGAGTTCGATCCCCAGTGCCACAAAAAAACCAAAACAAACAAACAAAAAAAACCAGTAGAACTGGTACAGAGCTTCAAAGCAAGATACTAGAAAAACATTAGCTACTATAGTATATCTTGTTATCTTCACAATAGTTGACCATTCCATCAGGTATAGTAAAATCAAACCAAAAACAAAATAGAGTAAAACCAATAAAAACAGAATATGAAATAAAGCAAAAAAAAATTAATCAGAATAAAGCAAAACAGTGAGAACAATATTGGGCCTCAAAGACAAGATAGAAAGGAGTCCCCCATATTTGCCACATTGCATACTGTCATCTTCCCAAGAGATGTTCAGACTGCCGGTCCCAGGCCTGCAACATCAACCAAACAATACAAGCATTTAGTTGCTTCATGTACCTTAGTTACTATCAACTTAGCTGGCCCTCCAAACCAGCAGGTTGCTGGGGGCGGGACTGTCCTTGATTCTTAGCCCGCCTGCTGGTAGGCTTACAGAAGGCACATATCTTTCCCTTCCTGAAGTCTGCGCCGGTCACACACCACTCACCAGGAAGGCAGGTTAGTTGTCTTCTGGTTCGAGCCTCCCTGACCCAACATGACGGGTTCTTGGGAGGCACATCTTTCTCTTCCTGGGGTCTGTGCTAGTCACACACCACTCGCCAGGAAGGCAGGCTAGTTGTCCCAAACTTTATTATCTTACAAATGCTTTTACAACTAGGTTTTTTAAAATTAAAGAGTCATAGCTTGTATTATGTTCATATACTGCTACAAGTTTTTTGTTTTGTTTTGTTTTTTTAATTTCCTGATTCCCCCTCCCTGTTTTTGGTTTGTTTTATTTCCTTGAAGTTTTCTGCTGAGTATTAACCAGTTTGGCTGTGCTGTAGTTTTCCAGTTCATAGTTCATTTTTGCACCTTCCACGGCCAATTTGTTGCACCAATTTGTTTCTCAATATGTTGTCTCCTGAAAACATGTAGTTAGTATTAGAAGCTTGATCAGATTCATGGTGTTTGTTGGTGCCATCCCCCCCACATATATAATTCCTTAGAAACACCAACATAACCATATTGCCATGAATATAGTCCGACTGAAACCTCTGAACTTTTTTAGAATGTATTCTATTGTCACAGACTTTCCTCCGGCCAGCTCTGGGATTTAAATAAATAAGGTTAACAGTGAGGTCCCTGGTTGCGACTTCCCTAGTCCGCACAGGATTGTGAAATCAGCACCTCCAGCTGCCTCAGTGTTCTCTTCAGTAGCCCAGCACTGGATTTTCCTTCCTCCAGCCTGGCAGGAGAGGTGAGGGTGGAAACTCACTTCCCACCTGGGAGAGGCAGGGTGTGATTTGTTGATTTTTTGTAGCCAAAAAACATGGACCTTGGGATCAATGGGCCTGGATTTCAACCTCAATTTTCCTCCATCTAAAAAAAAAAATGGGAATAAAAATCATTGCATAGGACTAAGGAAGAGATTTCATACTGCAACGTAAGTGTCGACGTGCTGTTAACAAGATATTGCTATCCCATTTTTTTTAGGCAGTAATTACTGATAATCACTGGCACAATGATCTGGTATTTGTCTAAATCAGAGATCTTCAGCAGAGTGCCTATGGACACCACCCTAACCCTTCTCTCCACGTATATCCCCAGGACATATTTGTTTGATTTGTATTACTTTGGCCCTCAAAATGTTGTTTTAAAAAAGATAAAGGAATGAGCGGGAGTAGGGAGGAAAGGGATGGGGAGAAGGGATTGAAATCGATTTACATGTTAAATACATATACCAACTTACCCAAATAAACTTTATCATCATGCAGTATTAACATGTACTAATAAACTATAATTCTTTAAACTTTACTAAAAAAACAATTGATCACTGACATTACATAAAATTGGTTGATTTTACAAAAGAACATTAAGTTTCCTGCTCCTCTTAAATATCAAATTTGGCAATACTGAACCCAAATTTCTGAATATCTTTAATTAGGCAGAGGTGAGCAGTAGCCTCTACATTTAGTAGTGGGCTGGAAACGTCCATTTCTCCTTGGCCCACAATCTTCTCTCTTCTCTTTGCCTAGCTCGATTCTTTCCTACAATGGATGTATGAGCTCTTGATCTCTGGTCACAACAGCAATGTATTATTACTAATAATACATCAACTTTTGCAAATGACATTTTATCTCCACTAGGTTCAAAGTTTTCTTGTAATAATATCAACCTTATCCAAACCTCATGAATATCTGTACACGTGTTTCTTTTTGGTACCAGAGATCGAACTCACAAACTTGTGCCTGCCAGGCAGGCGCTTATACCACTGAGCTAAATCCCCAGCCCTATTTTTTGAGACAGGGCCACACTATGCAGTTCAGGCTGGCCTTGAACTCACTTTGTAGTCCAGGTTGGTCTCGAACTTACAAGGATCCTCCTGCCTCAGCCTCCTGAGTGCAGGGATTAAAGATGTGCGCCACCATGCCCAGCTCTGTACACTTTCTTAAGAAGAGACTTGAATCACAGTTATCAAAGTGAAAATTTTGCGTTATCTTAGATATGCCCTGGCTATATGTCCTCCCATTGAAAATCATTTGTTAACAGTGTCATGGGAGAGAAAGAATTCATCTTAACATAAAATAGAGCAATCTCCTTGGGTATTTCCCGGAGAGGTAAAGATTAAGGTGTTACTGAGCTTTTTGTGTGATCCTGAAAGCCCCTTGACACCTCATGACTTTTGTTTTAGACAAGAGACCTGCAGCAATCACATCTCCATGTTACTGCATGCATGGAACTTTAACAACATGATTGACGTTGTCCCATGATACAGGCAAGGGACCAGGGAGAAATGCTGACTGAAATTAATGAGATGTGCTCGCCATCTCCCAGAACCACACAGAAATTCCACCAACTTCTTTGATATTTTGAGAAATTTGTGCAATGTCATGTCTCTACAATAGTAAGAAATAAAATAAAAGCTTGCCCAGCAGTGAGATAAGTTTCAGAAGGAGTTAGTCGAGTTCTTACTGCACTAATTACTGGGCTCTGCCAGCACCTTTCATCTTCAAAGGACTCACAGGTAATAATCAGCTTGGGCACGCGTTCCCTAAAATTAGGCACCTGCGAAATTGCTAGAAGGACTCAGCACTAGAAGACAGTTGAGAGAGTTAGACCTGGGAAGACTGTTGTGGAAATATCAAAGAAGTAAAAGAGCATCCATATAATTTGGTCCTTGTGTTGGGTTTGTTTGCCTGAACAATCTCACCCAGCTTTAGAGATTTGCATTGCCCAAAATACCAAGACAAAATCCAATGGTGACAGGATAATCTATTCAACACACAGTGCTGAGACAATTGGATGCCCATATGCAAAACAAATCAACCTCATTACATGCCTTGCTTTTTATACAAATTAACTCAAAATGGATCATACATCTAATTATAAAATGTACAACTGTAGAACTTCTAGGGGGAAAAAACCTTAGAAAAAAATCTCTGTGATTCTGAATTTGGAGATAAGATTTTATATACAATACCCAAAGTCTGGTTCCTGAAAAAAATCAATAATTGGATTTTGTCAAAATTTAAAACTTTTTCTGTGATTGACACTGTTAAGAGAAGGAAAAAAGCTAAAAAAGGAAAGAAGCTAAAAACTTGGGGGGAAATATTTATAAGTCACATATCTGTTTAGAATTCATTTTGAGAACATATAAAGAACACTTAACAGTATAAACATAACTTGGTTTTAGAATAGGTAAAAGGTCTGAAGTGAAATTTCAGCAAGAAAGATGATGCATAATCATATGAAAAGATGTTCAATAGCATTTGTCATTAGGGAAATGAAAATTAAAATAACTGTTAAGTATACATCTAATAGAATGGTTAAAATTCAAAGAAACTGACAATACCAAAAGCCAGCCAAGATGCAGGACGATGGGAATGCTCATTTAGTGCTGGTGGGAATGCAAAACGATATATAGCTGCTTTGAAAGATAACTTGGAGTTTGTTTAATAGGATAAACATAAATTAATCACACAATACAGCAAATCTACTTTAGGTATTTACTCAGGTGACTTGAAAACTTATACTCACACAGAAATCTGGTGTTTATAGCAACTATATTGATAATCACCCAAAACTGGGAACAACCATCATGTCCTTCAACAAATGAATAGAAAAAGTATGACATATTATACAATATGGATATTTTTCAGTAAAAAAAAATGCTATAGAGTCACCCAACATACACAAGTCTTAGATGGCATTTTCTTGAATGAAAGAAACCAGACTCAAAAGGCTATATATTATGTAATTCTATTTGTATGACGTTCTGGAAAAGGTAATGCTATAAGGTTGGAAGCAAGTTTAGCAGTTACCAGCACTAAAGAGGGACAGATTTATTAGAGGACACAGGCACAATTTAAGCCACAGAACATTCCATTTTGGACCCCCCCAAGTAATGAATAATATTATATTAACCAATGTATAAAATAGGAGACAGGGTTATAACTGAATGGTAGAGTGCTTGCCTGGTGTGCACAAAACTCTGGGTTCAATCCCCAGCACTGCCAAAAACAAACAAAACAAAAACAAAACCCAAGCATAAAAGAAATGTACATGAACCCATAGTGACAAAAATTATTTAATAAAAATGTAAATGGGTGAGAAAGGGCAAAATTTCTTACAGAATTCCCAATTTTTTGGTGTGAATAATCCCCTTTCAGGAAGTGAAGTATAATTCCCTCCCTGAGGATGGCTAGACACAGTGACAAGCTCCCACAGGGAAAGGGAGAAATAGTGAATTCACTACTAAGGCAGACAGAACCTTAAATGTGTGATCAAGGTTAATATCACCAGTAATGCAGTAATGATACCAGAAAAATGTAACTTCCAACCTGCCAGATGTCAGACATGTTGAGTTCATTTCCCCTGAATATTGAACAATGAATTCGAAGCGACAAAGGAGGTTAAGAGTGAGTAAGTTTTAGTATGAGAAAGCTCCTGAGAGACGGAGGGATTCCAAATGGGTGGCCACTGAGGTTCCTCATACAGCAAATCACAATGAGGGTACAATGTGGATCAAACTACAACCAACCTATGGGATTACAAGTATTTGCTAATTGGCTAATATTGATTCAGTAGGGAAACAGGTCACATAGCAAGGGTGCATGGAAAGAAAAAAGGAATCTTAGAAAGGGAGGGGAGTATGGATCCAGGTGTCCTGGTCACCCACTTGGCCATCTGATGCCTATGTGGGCCCCCTGGATCCAGGGGTTGCCAATTACAGTAGAATGTCAAGTTGCTGTCTATCTCCAGAGAGACATACAGGCCTGGCTATTGCTTTTCCATCCTGAGGCCTGGCTCTTCAGATTCACCTCTGGCCACAATTCTCCTGTCTTGATTTTTTGTGCTGACTTCCTTGAGAGCTCAGTCCCTCCCTGTATATTCATTTCTATCTAATTTGGCTGCCTATAATAATAAGACATATCAGTGGCACACAATCCTGAAATGAATGATGTGAATGGCATTTTCCTAAACCTGTAACCCCAGTTTGATGATGAGAAACACAGTAGACACACCCAAATGAAAATATATTCTATAAAATATCTGACTAGTGCGCTTTGAAACTGTCAAGGCCCTGAAAAACAAGAAAGACTGCGACACTGTCACAAACCAAAGAAAACAAAGGAAGGTCTTGAACTGAATCTGGAACAGCAAAAAAATTAGTGGAAATACTTGTGAAATTTGGAGTTTAGTGAATGACTTTTGCAAATGTTGGTTTCCTTGTTTTGACAAATGTATATGGTTGACCTAAGACGTTAACAAAAGAGAAAACTGAGTGAAGAGTATATGGGAACTCTTTGTACTATCTGCAGCTTTCTGCAAATATAACGTTGTTCTAAGTAGTGTATTTAAAATAAATACACGACTTCCTCCAAGATGGCCACC
>RJWM01048081.1:0-11635 GCA_004363535.1 Dasyprocta punctata | reverse complement strand
ATCTTACATGTCTATATCTGTCAATATCCCCAACCCCTAGGAAGGTAATGATATGCAATATTGTAACTACTGCCAAACTTCAACCACCTCAGTGTGTAAACCTACAATGTTATCATATCAGATCTGTTGTTGTTGTTTGTCTGTCTTTTTTGACTTTTATTTCTAACTTCTGTATCTATTTTCTCTTAAATAAAAAAAAGAAAGAAAACAACACAAAATGTGAATGTCTAAAATCCATTCATCAGAGACATATATTAATAGATTTAAATAAATAATTACTTTAGATCTAAAATCATGTATCTCTCCATATATACATATAAATTAGGGATTTGAATGTGAAATATCCAGCACTTCCTCAACTAAGTTCTTGCTATAAAGAATATATCCTTGAGCTACTTTAAAAATATAAATATAGACATCAATATAAGATATCCAAGGTCCCATTAGAGTGCATGTACATGAGAAGTGAAAAACTGATTTATCTTCACATTCCTTACTCATGCAATTTATGTTTACATATAAATAAATTACATAGAAAAAACCTTCACCCTTTTTTTTTGCTCAGTGTTGTTTTTGTAATATACAATCTTGCTAATTACTTCATGTGTACTCTAAGTAGACCAAGGTAATTTTAGTACTTATGATTATTTTTAAAAACATTTAAGTTTAAGTCGTTTCAATTATTTGTAAAAGCAATCTATAATGTTTCATTTTATTTTCATCTCCCCTAAATTCACTTCTTTGTGAGACTGTTAATTGTTCTTTTTAGCATACATAACATACATAAAATATCAAATATTAGGACATAAAGTACACATGGCAATACATCAAATATGTATAGTACTGGAGACTTTACATTTTAGTGCATCAAACTGATACAGGAAAAACGATCTCAGAACTCCAAATGATATAGTGGAATGAAACTCTCAACCTACTACATATGCGGCGCAAGTTTGTGTTCTCTAAAATCAAAGAATGAATTTTAGGAACAACGGAGGGTAAGAGCAGAATATATTTATTGAGAGAAAGAAAGTTTCTGTCTGAGGGACAAAAGGGGTCCTGAGTGGGTTGTCATGGACTCTGTAATTTTTAGGGACTTTTATAGAATAAAACCATGATGGGAAAACTGGGAACTCGCAAGACAGATGGACATAAGGTTGGACATAACAATGGTTAACCAATAAGATTAATTGCTCAGGTAGAATTGATCAAATCAAGAACAAATGGGGAAGTGAATCACGTAGCAAGCAGGGATGCTTAACAGCAGTGACTCTTCCTGTAGGAGGTTGGGATGTTGACTTCTGACTTCCTCAGGGTGATGGAGAACTATTTGGACTGTTGACCCTTAGGATGCAGTTGTATTTGTTTTGCCATTTGTCTTGAGATCTGGCCCACAGCAGGAGGTGTCTGTCTCCCCCACAGTTGTAAAGTATCTGGGCTTTTGCACTGGCTCCTTTGAGGACCCAGCCCTGTCTGACTGTCTATAATATTTTTGTCTAACTCAGTTGCCTGTAACAAAATTATATTATATATGTATATAAATATCATATATATTTATATATATACACCCATAATGGTTTGAATATAATTTTTGCATTATCTTTTCATTCATGCAATCATACTTTGGCTGCTAGAGTATCTATACTTATTTGTAACTAATAAAATATTATCTGAATATATATAAATTATTTAGAGTATCTTTCATGCCATTATAAACTTCTTCAGTAATATCCTCAGTCATGAAATAAAGATTGTTTTACTCAGCAAATTTAACTTTCACGTGAAGGTTTATTGAATACATAGTGAGCTGAAGGCTAAGTTAAATAACTCACTGTCAGGCAACAGATGTTAAAAAAGATTAGGCACAGTAGTTGAACTCACATGTACCAAAATGCACACATAAAACTCATAATGATTTAGTGCTTATGCTCTTTTAAAGATTCAAATTTTTCTAGTAAAACTGGTAGTACACAAAAAGACCTAAAATTAATTACCTAAAATGAAAGAAATAATTTCAATTCTCAAAGAACGTCTTATGTGCAGATTTGTGGGAGACAACTTGAGCAGGTCCCCTTGAATGCAGAACAACTGCTGTGACTTTGTTTTTATCTAGACTTATTTCTTTATGTTGATATATACAGAGCTGACTATGGTATTTCCTTCTTTCTTCAATTGGCCCTAAGCATTGCAAATAAGGCTAGCGAGGTACTGGTATGTAATCTCTAAAGCCATCTGACAGTGTCCTGTTGCCTCCCATAGCGATCTCTGTAAAACATATAGGCACAGTGGGATGGCAGAGCCAATGAACTCCAGGAATGTCAACTGGGTATGTGCCTTGAGAAAGAGGTTATGAGTCCCCAGGGCATAAAAGTTTACATATCAGAAACAGGTACTGATATGTAGTCTTTAAAGCCATCAGAAGGTGTCCTGTTTCCTCCCAAAGTGGTCTTTGTAAAATGTATAAAGCACAATGGGATGACAGAGCCAGTGAGCTCCAGGAATGTCAACTGGGTATGAGCCTCAAGGAAGAGGCTATGAGTTCCCAGGGCATAAAGTTTGCATATCAGAAGCTGAAGCAGCAGCCTCCTAAAACAATCCACTTGCTATCTTGATTGGGTTGTGCAAATTGATCCCCCTGCATATTTTTATCTGCATTTTGTAGAGATACCTTTCTCACTACCTTGCTAGCAAGCTCGTTACTCACATAGTTCCCCCATCCTCACTGTCACTCATCCTCAAGCCACCCCCTTGCTTCACTAGTTAGTAAATTCTGGGAGAGGCCTAGGATCAAGGCCTTTGTCCGCATATCCTCAGGAGGATTGGACTCAGGACCCCTTGGCTGCCCTTAACCTTAAATATGTCTCGGAGTCTTTACTCTCGCCATGGGTTGAATGGGAGGTGGTAGATTAGAATTAACTTGTCGGGATTCCAGTAATACCTCAATGGAATTAAAAATATAATTTCTTGTATTGTGAGGAAGACTAGAGAAAGGATTACAGTACTTGGATTACTGTACTCAATATTTGGGGTTACAATACAGATTGTTTTCTAGAGTAGGATGAATTTTTTTGAATTATTCTTTCTTTTCTTATTACTATGATGATTGTTGCATGTTGCAAGTTACAAAGCAGGTTTCTAAGGCTAATGATGTCATTACTGTCATTAATCTCAACTATAAATTCCCTGTTTTTAGATTCTTTTACACTTACCTTTTTTTTTTTCTGGGACCAAAAACGTTATCAGTTAGCATACATGCAGTCCATTAACACTAACTTAATTCTATAAAAAATTTATTTAGTACTTCTAAATGAACTGGGATTCAAGAAACTATACACACACATGTATTTCATATACATTGATATATATATATATATATATATATATATATATTCATGTATATATATTCATTCATTGTTACCTAGTATTGGACACTGAGATGATTTTCCAGATACTCTACTTGAGTTTTCTGTGAATATTCACATATCCATGGCTATCATTTCTATTATAAAAATGGGCAATGGAACAGGATGTTATGCTTCTGTCTATTTCTATGTTCCGAGTCTTTTCAACTCTATGTTGAACTCACGAAATGCAGAAATTCCATTCCTAGAGCACCTGCAAATTTTGAAAAACCATTAATTTCAGATATGGTCAGGAAAATGTCTGCAAATGACTATTTTTATAGTTTTAACCCTAAATATGCTATGCAATTTTTTAAAAATACTGAACTTAATAAAGCCTTAGGAGGTGCAGGACATTTTGGTGGCCTCTTAGGAATCTTAGGAATTTGAGAAGAACAAAACCAAGACACTGGAGATAGCAACCCAGGATGCAGCAACCTATTATGATGCAAGGATGCTGGTGCATCTGCCAGAGGTAGCTTACAGGGAAGCAACAAATCAGAAGCAAGTAGAACTGAACAATACTCTCAGATTGACTGCTTGCAAACTTGTCAAAATAAAAAAAATAAATGCATAAATAAATAAATATTGCAGGTGATATTTTTGATTTTCATGAAACTGGGGGTTCTCACAAAAAATTAATTAGGTTCTGAGGAAAAATTCATGAACACCAGAAGCCACAAACTGAACAGCAACTTCATAGGGTGTACTGTACATAATTAACAACAAAATTCATATACCTATGCCATGGCAACTAATGGACTTAATCCATAATTATGTCAAAATATGAAAATGTTATGAATGTTTTAGGTAAAGAAATTAGTAGACTGTAATCCATGTAAATTCACCCAGTTTTATCAATAGTATACATTTTCTGTTGCTATTTTGCTACTGCAGTTAGGGTTAGACAGGATGTTAATACGCTGGTCTTTTCTAGATTGAATAATACAAATGCACCCATTTGACATTGGACTGAGATTAGGTGGTCAAAAACAATTTTAGTTTTATATCTGGTGGCAAATTTTTTTCTTTGTTAAAAAATTCCTTTATTTCCAAAAATGACTAAATGAGTCTATAATTTAATTTTGTTTTAATGTATTTCACAAGCAAATGTAAATCATATTATGATTTATAGTAAAAATTGTATGAATATGTTTGTGTATACATTTTATGTATATTTGCATATGAATATATGGCTATACTTACAAATATATAAAATAGAGTAAAATTGGGTAAAATTTTTATTTAAGTTTCAACTCTAAAATCAACACTTAAGTTAAAAATTAGTACTTAGGATTTTTAGAGTCATCTTGATTTTAAACCTACCTCAGTAACCCAAATTGGACATATTATATACCTATTGACTGTGAATAAAGGAATGGACCAATGGTTGCTTTACTGTTTGGCTTTTGATCATTGTGACAAAATATTTAAAGTTAACAACAAAGAGGGAAGGGTTACCTTTCCTAGTGGTTTCAGTCCATTGTTGGTTGACTTCATTACTATGCATCAATGGTGAGGTAGAACATCATGGCGGTAAAAGCTGCTCATAAAGCAAAACTATTTTCTACATTGTGACTTGGTGTGGAGGGGACCAGAAAGAGGTATGGTTCCTAAAAAAATCCCCAAAAACATACTTTCTTAACTAAGTCCCACCTAAATTTTTAACACTTTTCAATAGCACATCAACTCTTATGCACAATCAATGCATAAGTCTTCATACTACAATTACTTTCCAAAAGTCTCACCTTTGAAACATGACTTCAGTGGAAACCATGTCTTCAACATATGAAACTTTGGCAAGCATTTCAAATTCAATTGTAACAAAATAACTCATAGATTTGTATGTCTATTTTTAAAAACTAATTCCTTTCTTATACACATTTTATTATAGATTAAAATCTTTAATTGTAGCTTAAGTATTCTACAAATAAGTTGGTATATTTATTTTCTTTAGATTGACCTAGAAGTACATGTTAAGTATAACTCTATATCAGTATTTGGGTGTTTGGTGCATGAAGATGTCTAGAAATGCAACAAAGTTAAAATAAATAAAAATGAGTTTAGACAAAATGAGAAAAAAAGTAGAATGTGTGTTCAGAATGAAAAATTTTCTAGAATTACTACTACACTGTTTATATGCATATTATAATCAATTAATTGCTAAGTAAAATGGTCCCAATATACCTGATGTATAGCCAATATTTATCTATTTATAAAACTAATGTAATTTTCCAAAAATTCTTAATTTTTTGTTCAAAATGGAAAAACCAAATTAAAATGTTAGATACAGATGTCTAATACTTTCAGACCTGCAAAGATAAAATAAAATATAATTTGTGTCTGTTATCCATTTCAAATTAATGAAGAATAAGCTATTGTAAAATTTGCTAGGTAACAAAATATACATTTGTCACCAAAATACAAGATAAATAATTCATAAAGTAATTATAAAGTCAAATTAGAATATAAATAATTAAATGTATACTAAATTTTGATAATATTTTTGTAGATTTTTTTGAGATTTTATTTCTTTTTTTCATAAAGGTCAGTATTAGTTTATCATGTCAACTTTGGGAACCCCAGTAATAATATCGTCATAAATTCAGTGAAAAAGAATTCCATTTTTTTTATAAACTGCACATTATTGATATAATTTTTCCTTAATTGTGTTTGTAGAAATCAGTTGTGAATTTTTCTCTATATAAAAATATTTGACTTAATTAATATTAGATACAGAGTTGTTTTTTCAATAGATTCTGATAAGGTATAATTGCTAGCAACTTGTTTAAACTGTTTATTATAGTGGTAAACTTCATAACACAATTTCGATCATATTTCCTTTTTGTCTTCTTGTTTCAGAGTTATTATAACATCCTTTTTCATTCTTATACTGTAACTATGTGTGTTTATGAACATGTGTGTATATTTCTAATTGTTTTCATTAGTCTTTACACAGCTTTAGCTATTTTAGAAAATGTTTATAAGCACTAAATTTTAGCTTATGAAAATTTTATTTTCTTCTACATATTATAGGATTGTGATTATTTTCTTCTTTTTCTTGTTTGTAAATAATGTAATATAGAATATAGATTTCATTTTTTTTTTGTTTTTAAAGACAGATAATATTGTAATTTTCCCCAGATACCTATTTTAGTAGTATCATAACCAGTTTTCAGGGACTTATAAAAAAATAGGTCACGGAGGATGCAATCCCTGCCAATAAAACACAGGAGACCCAGAGTTTGGATATCAAGTTTTGTCAAGTCAGAGTCCAGAACGACGAATTTGCCTCCTCAGAGATTCTCCCTGATGTAGAATGAATTTACATCTGACTTTCACTAAGTCTTTTCATAACTCCATAGTGGTCACCTTTGAGTAAGACTTGCAAGGCATCATTTTCCCAATATATCAGGCAGTGCTCTACCAAGGATTCAAGGAAACTCTTCATGGTTTTCTTTCAACCTTCCTTCCTGCTTCCACAGCTTCTAGTGCTATGGTATCTGTGCCAGAAAATACAGTTTCTCTGTTCTACGAACCTGATTTCTTCTTTGTTCCATTGAATTCCTCTGCTTAGCTAGAATTTGCCAGCTGTCATCAAAGGTGTGAAGTTTTCCTGCTAGTTTGTGAGGGTAATAATAGTATTCATCTCAAGCATGTTTTTCCTTATTTAGCTCACATTTGTAGCCTCAAAATCTTTGTATATTATTTCTGGTGTTATGGCTGCTTAGGTTAGGCCATTATGCCAAAATGAGTTACTCAGTCGCAGATAGAAGTTAATGTTCTTTTAGGTGGTTTTGATTATGAAATTTAAAAGACTTTCAAAATAAATTTAAACCAGAAAAATTGATTGTGACTTACTAATAAGCATGCTAACCAAAATTAATAATTAGATGATTAATTCTATTGCATTTTTATGTTTCTTAGTATCCAAAATTTACATAATCCTCCAACATGAACAAATGAAATAGCACTCTAATGAACTTCTAAATCTTATTTCGCTGTATTACATCGCTGAGGAAAAAAATGTTTTCAATAAGAAAAAGCTTTCATACATTTTAGAAGCACACTAATATGAAACATTGTATCTTTTCTGAATAGGGATTTTAATTTATATGTAGTAATTCGATTCACCTACTGAGGCACTAAAATCTTTAATAGAACTTGCTCTGCCATTATTATTCATAATTCATAAAGTGATGAAAATAGAATTATGCCTCACAAAGGTTAGCAGATAGATAAATCCATGCCTTAAAGAACTTACAATTCTGAAGTCCTTTCAACAAGCTCTCTGCCACCCACCCCTGGGCACTCATTAGAAAAAGGCAGGTTGTGATCTGTATTCAATTTGGTCTTAATGGTATAAAGAATTCCAACTGAATAAAATTTATAATTCAGAAAAGTATTTTAAAATTTAAAAACAACCTTATAGTCTCAAAGATCTACATTATCTTTTTAGGTTAAAAGTGTGACACAAATATTAACTGAACTGTTTACATATAGCAAAAAAGTACTGTTTTACCTCTGAAATCACAATATGTCAGTTTATAAAATACTGCGACCACAGCAGGGAGAAGAAACAGAAAAAGATATCTCTAGTACTTTAGCAATTGGACTGAGTGGAAGAATATAATTCTTGCCTGCATTTTATAGCATAATAGGGATCCTTTTCTCAAACTATGGTCATTGGGCACATGCCTACATAGTCTTGTGCTCCTTTCACATTGTTACTTTTCTGCTTACTTCTATCATCAGAAGTAAATGCGATGAATAAGTTCAAATTTTTTTGAAATTAAAAACATCTTTATGCACTTTGCAATTATTCCAGCAAATTCATTTAAATGCATCCTTCACAGTAGGATAAAATGTACACACTTTTTATGTAAGAGTTTAAACAGGGAGAAATCTTTTCTTCAATTTGGTTCTATTCAATTGACTTCTAAGAAATCCTTTTTAATAATTCACAATTTCAGGATAATATGCTTTTCCATCAAAAATGTGTAAGTGGAGAGTCAAACCTTGTCTATAACTACAAGAAAAATAGGTCTACTTCAGAAACTACTGACCATATTTAAGAGTTACAGAAAGTAAACAGAGTTATGTCAAATTTTAGAGAATTGATGTTTCTTGGTCCAGTCTATTTCCACTGTCAGAAATGTGTTTAATGTTAAGTGCTTCATTGCTTAATGCAGTGTTCTTTTTTCCTTCACTCAGTGGTACATTTTTTTTGTCACTGCCCTCCTCAATACAATCTTATTATTAACCAGAATTTTCTCATACCTCTCATAGCAAATCACAATCTAGTCACTTTTTTCACTCCAATGCAATAGATTATTTACCAATAAAATTTGATTCATGTGAAAAGAATTTTCTTCTATAAAACTACACCAGTAGTTCTCACATTAAAGGTACTTTTTCTCACAGGAGTCATTTGTTAATGCTGGACATATTTGTGATTGTCACAATGAGGTTTTAAATTATCCAATATAGAATGTCAAAAGAAACAAAGCTGAGAAATTATAGCAAGAAAATTCTTTGTTGGAGCAACAAAATTTTTCCACAAACTTGTTGTGGGGAGACACTGAGTTTTACTTGCCAGTATGATATATTGGTATCCAATACACTTAGGCAGTTAATTATATATGAGATATCATATATTCAAACTATAAATAAAGATTCAGCAATCTTACATAATCAGATCATATTAAAATTGAAATAATAATTGAGAATGTAAAACAAAAAATAAGAAAAATTTTAAGGGATATAATTGCAATTACAGGTAAAAGAGATCAAATAATTTAAGGAATAAATTAAAAAACAATGTATTTAATAAATTATCATCTGATACAGAAAGCAAAAAATGAAAAGATTTAAAGGTGAATGGAGACAATAAATTAGCAAAATGCCAAGAGGAAAATTAAAATGATGATAAAGTAAGATACATTATTGGCTTTGGTGAATAGGAAGTCATTGATCACTTTTGAGATAATTGCCTTGTAAAACTGAATAAAAGTGAAATATTTAAAAAAATGAGTTGAAAAATAGAGGCGTATGGTACACATCTTTCTCATGCTGAATAATACAAAAAAGAAAAAAGATGACACGTGAATTGACAGCTGTTCATAAATAAGGTATTTCCTTTCTTGTAACTATGTTTAATCCCTATTTTAACATTTTTCAGAATCATGGAAACAGGTTAATGAGGAAAATAGGGCAGGAATTAATAAAAATTGAAACAATTCAAAGATTAATTGATGTATCCCAAATAAATAATTGTTAACAAAACTTACTACTATATTTTGGTGAGAGTATTAGTTAAAAATAAATACATATTAGCATGTGGAAAAAAATGAAAAAACAATTAGAAATGTTATAATGCAACATTTAATGAGTGAAATATCTGGCTATCTTTTTTTTAAAAAGCAGAATATATTTGCTGAGAGAAAAACAGTTTCTGTCAGAGAGAGAGAGACAGAAGGGGTCCCGAGTGTGTTGCCCTTGGCTATCTTTTAATGTAATTACTTTCAACTTGTCATGCATGAAATGTTTACTATAATCTAAACAAAATGCTCATACTCAAAATACAACACAAATGTCATGTAATGAAGTCCAAGACACGAACAATTTTCTTATTATTTAGAGCAAAATTTCAGTTTGTGGACTAATAAATGAGTTGAGTATTAAAGTTATTTATTGTACTTCCAAAATGAAATAGAAAAGTTAATTTTTGTGTCAACTAATACTTAAAATGTATTTTAAATTTAAAAACGTTGTACCCACTTAAATGTACTTATAGAAACATTCTGTAGGAATCTCATATCGACTCAAATTTAATGTTGTACATTCAAATATTGCCACTGTTCTTGAATATTTAATTTGAAAAGCAATTGGAAACTAATTTTATTTATTTATTTATTTATTTATTTATTTATTTTTTTGCGGCACCGGGGATTGGACTCACAACCTCGCGCCTGCCAGGGCAGGCGCTTAAGGCACTGAGCCAAACTCCCGGCCCTGGAAACTAATTTTAAAAATGATCTGAATGTTTGTCTTCAAGGCATTTTAAATTTACAAATATGTATTTTGCAAAAACTAGGAAGTAAACGATAAATATAAATAAACTTTCTCCAATAGCAAGCAATAGAAAATACAGTTTTAGTGCATCTCCTGCTGTGTTAAACAAAGACATTTTTCCATGCGACCAAGGCTGAGGTTTTCAGACATGCATGATACATGCAAAATACTTTACAGAAAAAGCTGAAATAAATTATGATAAAATTTATCGTATTTCTCTTTCATGTACTCTTTCCATACAACCTCAACACTAGTTACTATTTCCTTGTTAGCCTGTAGGGAATATTTATATCCCAATCAAGCTAAAATTAACTAAATATTTCTGTGCAAAATTTCTGGTTTTATGTGTCTATAAAACCAAATAAAATTAGAAAAAGCAGATAATGCATAACATGACAAATATTAAGCTACATAAAAAGTCTCATCAAATTATATATTTCTTGAATCTTAAACCTAACTGACTTAATTTTCTACTCAATTTTGATCATGGAGTAATCACAGTCTATTATTATACAAGTATAAACTTTATTTATAAAAAACCAAAGCAGAATGTTAAAAAAAAAAACTATTCATAGGAAAAACAGTATACCCATGAAGCTAAAATAAACCTTTTTTATTCTGTGCAGATACTTTCTACAAGAGAAAGCAGTGAAATTCAGAGAGGAAGCTGCAACCTCAGAGGGAACTGACTTTTAAAACTGTTTACGTTACTGGATGGTCATGTTTGAAAATTTGCAGTCTTTTAGGTGTTTACATTTCTTTTAGGTGTTAACATTTCTAAAGACATTAATATCTGTCATTAATCATTACAAATAATAATAGTACACACAACAATAAAAATGTGTATTTATTTTTGTTGTAAAATGAGGGCTAAATTATGCAGAATAAATTTGGAGTGTATTCAAAAGCAATTATTCCAAATTTTATTTGTGATTTGTCTTTTTTGTTTTGTTTTGTTTTGTGGCACCAGGGATCAAACTCACAACCTTGTGCCTGCCAGACAGGCACTTAAGCCACTGAGCGAAACTCCCAGCCCTAGTTCTTTTTGAGGCAGGGTTGCACTATGTACCTTAGGCCAGCCTTGCTGTAGCCCAAGCCAGCCTGGAACTCATAATGCTTCTCCTACCTCAACCTCCCAAAGCACTGGGAATAAAGGCCTG
>RJWM01048080.1:0-11635 GCA_004363535.1 Dasyprocta punctata | reverse complement strand
ATAGAAAATTTGTACCTGTACATGATATATCCTGCTTCTTAATTTTTTCCATTCTTCTCCTCCCCTTCAGTTATAATTTCATTGGTTAGCTGAATAATGTGTCTTATGGTTCTAATATTAGTGGTTCTAATGTTAATTGTGAAAGTGGGATAGAAATGAAGTCTATGCTCTTCAGGGTGTAATCTATTATCCTCACTTACCCCAAAAGTGTCCTTAAATACGATCTCCTACAGAAGAGATGCTTCAACTAGCTGGCCAAGTAAAGACTTTATTTTTAAAGTTTATTTCCTTTACTTGCAAAATAGTTGATACACTTCTATTAAGAAGATACGTACCAAATAACCAATCGCTGATACGACAAAGGTATAACCCATATGCCACAGAAGTTGTGAAAAAAAAAATAATGATCACACCTTCCAACAACACATTGAATTTAAATAAAACACAGTTTTTAATTTGCTGTTTATTCAGCGCCACGGTTTGTATCTGGATGTTCTCCCAAAGCCCTGTGTACCCAGAGGCAGGCTTGCTAAGGTGAATGGATTATGTGGCACTGCGGGTGTCTTGCATTTGGGAGTTGAGGCTTGGTCAGAAAGGGCCCCGCACTGTGAGTGTCATCTGGAAGGTGTATCTGCCTCCCTGCCTCTTTTCTCTTTCTCTCTTCCTGTCTTTAATAAAGTGAGCTCCTTTCCTGCACCTAGCCCCTTCCACCATGCAGCTGACTATGCAAAGACTGAGGCATAACACAAGGGCCGGAATGCACAACACGACATTTACATTGTGAGTCTTGGCTATTTTGTCACGGGGACAAGGAAAGTGACAATCTTGTTGCATTTAGTCTCCACACTGTCACTGTTGTATCTAGCAAGAGAAAAATGCTCCATCACGCCGACTGCTCTCTCTTTGTACTGAAGCTTGGACCCTGAAGTGGGCCCGTAAGGACAACGTGTGATCACCATTAAGTCCTGACCTCAAGTACTTTCACACTTACGTTCTGAGACAAACAATTCACATCTTCTCACTTGTCAAACTTCAGCAATTTCTCCCTATCTTTATACCTTCAGATGATCACTTTTCTTTCCTTCATTCGAAAAAGAATAAGCAGCCAGCAGATAAACCTTTCAAGAATCTGCCCTCCACGTTTGCTGATACACATACGCTCACTCACTCTGCTTCCTGCCTGAAGTCATTTCCAGGGCAGATTTTAAACTTTTTTCTAAAGCAGTGTGATTTTGAACAAATTCTTATCTTCCTCTTCTACTAAAAGACAAGGGACCAGGAATTCTAGCTTTTTCTTTCTTATTTTTTATTTTAAAGAGAAAAAACAATAAAAAAAAGTGATGCAAAATTTCAAAACCATTGTGCAAGAGAGTAACAATGGTTAGTACAACGTATATTCTCATCTTCAAAGTAGTTGCTCATATTGCAAGATATAGACATGAAAAATTGTTCAAACAATATAGATACAAGCCTTTCTTTTCAATGAACTTATATAAATTAGTAATGTGCTTATCTTCTATATATTTATTATTTCCCTTTTCCCTTCCTTCTTTTTCCTTTTCTCTCACCACAGTTTCTCTTTCCTTTTCAACAGTTTCTTCCCATTTCACATTATCTATTGTACATTTTGCAGTTCACTTACTTTTTCAGCTTCTCACACTAGAGAAACAATACGAACTTTACACATGCAAGTCTGATTTTTTTTGCTTACCAGTATGGTCTCAAGTTCCATCCATTTACTTATAAAATTCTCATGTTTATCCTTCTTTACAGCTGGATAGTACTCCATTGTACAAAAATGACACAACTTTTTTGTTCATTCCTCAGTTCATGGGCATTTGGGTTGTTTCCAAGATTTGGCTATTACAAATTGTGCTGCTATAAACATGGGTGCATATATATCGCTGTGGTATGTTTTTAATTCTACTGGGAAAATACCCAGAAGGGGAATGGCTAGGTCTAATTCTAGCTTTTTGAAGAATCTCTACGCTGATTTCCACAGTGGTTGCACCAGTCTACATTCCCACCAACAGTGAAGAAGAGTTCCTCTTTCCCCATAGTCCCTCCAGCATATGTTTTTGGTTGATTTCTTGATGATAGCCCTTCTTTCTGAAGTGAGATGGAATCATAGTGTTGGTTCAATTTGCATCTCTCAAATGACCAATGATTTTGAACATTTTTTCATGTATTTGTTTGATATTTATATTTCTTTCTCTGAGAAGTGTGCATTCATCTCATATGTTCATTTTTGGACTGGGTCTTTGAATTTGTGGGGGTCTGATTTTTTCAATTCTTTATATGCTCTAGATAGAAATTTTTTTCTGATGGACAGTTGTCTAACTTTTTTTCCCACTCTGTGGGTTGTCTTTTAACTCAATTGGTGATTTCTTTTGATGTGCAAAAGCTTTTAAATAAGATGAGATCCCAGTTGTTGATTCTTTGAAATATTTCTCATGCAGTTTGAGTTTTGCTCATGAAGTCCTTGCTTACACATATGTCTTCAAGATTTCTACCTACTTTCTCTTCCAGTACATTTAGTGTTTTTGTTTTAATATTTAGAGCTTTGACCCATTTTTACTTTAGTTTACTGTGTGGTTCTGGTTTTAGTCTTCATCATATTGAGAGACAGTTTTTCCAACACCATTTACTAAAGAGGCTATCTTTCTTCTAGTGAACATGCTTGGCTACTTTGTCAAAGATAAGGTAGCTGAGTGTGTCTGTAGTTGTGTCTGCATCTTCTAATCTGTTCCACTGATCCTCTTTTTCTGTTGCCAGTACCGTGCTGGTTTATCACAGTAGCTTTGTAGTAAAACTTCAAATCAGAGATTGTAATGCCTCCTGCCTTGCCTTTGTTGCCCAGAATTGCTTTTGTTATTTTAGGTTCCAAATGAATTTTAGGAAGGTTTTCTCTAGTTCTGTGAGGCATTCTAGTGGTATTTTGATTGGGACTGCATTAATTCTGTATAACAATTTTGGGAGTATGGCCATTTTCACTAATGTTGGTTCTTTTTAACCAGGACCAAGGGATATCTTTACATCTTCTGATATCCTCTTTAATCTCCTTTTACAGAGTATTATAATTTTCAATGTATAGATCTTTTATTTCCTTTATTAGATTGATTCCTAAGTGTTTCATTTTTTGGATCCTATTGTGAAGAGTATGGTTTCCCTAATTTCTCTCAGTGAGTTTGTTGTTCATGTACAAAAATGCTATTGATTTTTGAGTGTTGACTGTATATCCAGGTATGCTACTGAATTTGTTTACTAAATGTGGAAGCCTTTTGGTGGAATTTTTGGAATTCTTTATGTAGACCATCTTGTTGTCTGCAAATAATGTTAATTTAATTTCTTACTTTCTTATCCACATTCCTTTTATTTTTCTCTCTTCTCTAATTGCTCTGGCTAACATTTCCAGAACTATATTGAGTAGGAGTGGTGATAGCAGACATCCTTATCTTGTTCCTGATTTTAGATAAAAAGCTTTAAGTTTTCGTCCACTTAGTATGATGTAGGCTGTTGGTTTGTTACAGATGAATTTTATCAAACTGAAGTAAAGCTAATCTATACCAGTTTTCTGCAGGTTTTTTTTTTATCATGAATGAGTGTTGGGCTTTATCAAAAGCTTTTTCTGCATCTATTGAGAAGATCATATGATTTTAGTCTTTGGCTCTATACATATGATGTATTACATTTATTGATTCACTTATGTTAGACCAGTCATGCATTCCTGGGATGAATTCCACTTGGTCACGGTGTATAATAACTTGATGATTTGCTGCATTCTGTTCACTAGTATCTTTTGAGGATTTTTGCATCTATGTTTATTAGGGGTATTGGATTGTACTTCTGTTTTTTGTTTCCATCTTCCTCTGGTTTATCAGGGTAATACTTGCCTTCAGAAATAAGTTAGAGAGGATAGCTTCACTTTCAATGTCATTAAAGAGTTGAAGTATTGGCATTAAATCTATAAATTTCTTGTAGAATGCAGCAGTGAATCTGTCAGGATCTGGGCTTTCTTGTTGGTAAGTTTCTAATTACATTTTCAAACTCATTAATTGATAGTGGTTTATGAGAACTTCTTGACTTAGTTTGGTAATTCATAGATATCTAGGAATCTATCCATTTCTTCTGCATTTTCCATCCTATGAGAGTAAAGATTTTCCAAGTTGGCACTGATGATCTGAATTTCAACAGGATCTGTAGTGATTTCATCCTTGTTATTCCTCAATATATGAATATGAGACTTTTCTTTCCTTTATTGATAAGGTTTTATCAATTTTATTTATTCATTTAAGTCTGAGTTTATCAATTTTATTTATTCATTTAAAGAATCATCTCATCAATTCATTAATTCTTTGTATTATTTTCTTACTCTCCATTGAGTTAATTTCTGCTCTGATATTCATAATTACCTCCCTTGTATGGGTTTTGGGCTTCTCTTACTCATCTTTTTCTAGAAGTTTGAAGTGAAACATTAGGTTGTTTATTTGCGCTTGGTCTGTTTTCCTGAGGTGAGAATTCACTGATATAAATTTCCTTCTTAGGATGGCTTTCATTTATTGAATTCTCTAAATTCTGGTACATGGTAGCTCCATTCTCATTTAGTTGTAGATATTGTTTAATTTTCTTCCTTAATTTCATCTGTGACCCATTGGTTATTTAGGAGGGTGTTACTTAATTTCCATGTATTTATGGAGTTTTTGCAGTTTCTTTTGCCATTAATATTGAATTTAATTGCTCTATGGTAAAATAATATGCATTGGATAATTTCAGGTCCTCTGCATTTACCTAAGCATGTTCTGTGGGCTACTATATGGTCTATTTCAGAGAATGTCCCATCCGCAGCTGAGAAGAATGTGTATTCTGATGTGGTTGGATGGAACACTCTGGAAACATCTACTAAGTCCATTTGTTCACACGTTTGGTTAAGCTCTCATATTTCTTTGCTGATTTTTTTGTCCAGTCGATTTACTCCTTGTGACAAGGGAATATTAAATTCTCCCATTACAACTGTGTTATCTGGTATTTGATATTTCATGTCTGTTAATAATTGTCTTGTATAGTTTTGTGCTCCTGTATTTGGTACATACATATTTATCATTGTTATTTCTTCTTTTTGAAGTTTTCCCCTAAAAGTATATAGGGACCTTCTTTATCTTTTTTGATCATTCTTGGTTTGAAATTCACGTTGTCTTCAAACAGACTAGCTACCTCTTGTTTTTTTTCTGGGTTTCCGTTTTATGGAATATTGTTTTCCATCCTTTGACTTTCACTGTGTAAATATCTTGCATTAAATGTGTTTCTTGCATGCAGCATATTGGTAGTTCTTGTTTTTTGAACCATTCTTCTAGTCTGTCTGTTTTAGTGAGCTAAGGCCATTTACATTGATGGTTATAACTGTTGTGCATTGGCTTATCTTTGTCATGTTATTTTCCCCCCATTGGTTCCCCTCTTTTTCTGTTGGCTTAATTGCTTACTCTGCCTGGTGGTTTCTTTGTGTTGTTGTTCCTGGAATTGTAACCATTTTTTATCTCTGTCTAGAATATCTTTCAGTACTCTTTGTAGAGTTGGTTTGGTTGCCATGAATTTCTTTAATTGTTCTATCCCATGCAAGTGTCTTATTTCTCCATTAATTTTAAAAATTAGCTTTGTAGGGTACACCAATCTGGGTTGGCAGCTGTTTTCTTTCAAGACTTAAAATATTTCACTCCTTGTCCTTTTTGACTTGAGGGTTTGTGTTGAGAAGTCTGTTGTGATTCTTACTGGTTTTCCTTTATAGGTGATCTGTTTGTTTTCTTGAACAGATTTTAATATTATATTCTTGTGCTGAATTTCTGGAATGTTGATTATTATATGTCTTGGTGTAGTTTTATTTTGGTTATGGCTGTTTGGAGTTCTATATGCTTTATTTATTTGTATGTCAAATTCTTTATCCATGCTTGGGAAATTTGCTGACCTTATTTCTGTGAAGAGTTATTTTATGGCATTTGTGTTGTCTTCAACTTTCTCACTGACCCCACTCAAACTTATGCTGCTCTTCTTTGCTTCATCTTGTAGCTGTTGGGTTGATTTATCATAGTCTCTTGCTGTTTGTAAGGTTTTTTTTCATGATCAAATCTGCAATTCTGTTTTAAAGATCTGAAATTCTATCTTCTTGCCATTCAATTTGTTGCATATACTTTCAGTGGAGGCTTTAACTGCTTTTATTTCTGTTTGGATCGATTTCATTGATTTCATTTCTTTCCTATGTTGAGCAGTTTTTGTTTTCATCATTTTTGTAAGCTTATGTATCTTTTATTGTGTCTTCTATAATATCTTTGATTTTAAGCACCATTTCTTTTTTACCTGAGATTTTATTTTCTCTGTAGCTTTTTCCACTTGTTTTTTCACTTCTGTTGCTATCATTTCAGAAAGTTAGTGTGTGATTTCCAATTTCATGTATCTCATTGTGATCTAGGCTTGTCCTGAGCAGGGCGTCTGGGGTTGCATTTTGTTTCTGTTTCTTGTCATTTTCTATTTTCTATTTTTTATATTATTTTGTTTTCTATGTTGATGGGCGCTGATTTCTTAGTATAGAGAGTTTTATCACTGTTATTGAGGCTTCCCTAGGAGATAACTGTTCTTCAGGGATGTCCTGGTTCTTTATAGCTATCCTGAGAGCCTATGTTCCCAATTTGTAAAGGATGCAAAGTAACTGTTTTACTCAGTACCCAATCCTTTAATTCTGGGTTGTAGTGATAAGCATGACACCATATAACCACAGTGTTATCATACAGGGGAGAAAAACTGATTCTAACATGTATGATATCCTTGCTAAAGTAGTACAGTTAATAATAACAGTTGTTTAAGGTACAGCTTAACTACTAACAAACTATGGTATCAATTAACCTGCTATCTCTGACCACAAGAGTAAATTCTGAAGTTCTATAACAATAGCAAATTTATACCTTGTACTGTGTGCTGTGATTTTCCCTTTAGTGGTGATGTCACCATTCTTTGGGGGCTGAGGGTTAAGATGGGTGGGAAAGAGGATAAAGTGATGAATGAGACCAAACATAGTAGAGTCAAGGCTGGGGGTCAAAGGATGATCACCCAAGTTTTGGGAAACTGTAGGACACAGGAGGGAAAGAACTCAATAGAGTATAAAGGAGTAATCAGAAAGCCAAGAGACAATGTTAACTCACTTGAGAGTTTAAATTAAAGAAGTAGTTGAGGAAAGTAAGTTCAATAGAAGAAAATAAAAAAGAAATGTAAGAAACTAAATAATGAAACAAGAAGGAAGAAAGCAAAGGAGAACAAAAAATGAAAGAAAAGAAAGAAAAATAAACCAAAGAAAGAGAGGAGGGGAAGAAAAAAAAACCTCCAAAAAACCACACACACACACACACACACACACACACACACACAGTCACAAAGACATCCAACCAATAAGGAAAAGGATAGCCAATCAGAAAAGGAAAAATGAAAGTAAAATACCTCTGATTACAGTTCTGATAGTATCCACGTTACATCCCACAAATGTGCTGGCTATGGAGCTGATCTTGACCTCTGGATATGGAGGTTGGGACTGGTCTTCGTTGGTGGAGTTCTCCAGGGCCCAAATGCTGGCTTCTCAGTGCTGCTTCAGAAGCTTCCATGTCTCTGGTTCTCTGACTACTCTGCCCTCCAAGGCGTGTGTGTGTCTGCATACCCTGCTATCTGTCCTGAGTCCTGGGGGTTCTGGTCAGTCTGTCCTCCAAAGGCATGTGTGCCCGTGCCTCTCTTTATTCTATAACATAAATTGTTCAGCATTTGCTTAATATGCTCTTATTTCTTACAGCTGAATGCAGGTTTTTCTTTGTATTTTGCATCTTTTTTTCCTATGAAACTCCTATGAGAACCTTGTTTTAGTTTGTCCAATTCCTTTCCCATGTTCTCCACTGAACTCACACAAGGCTAGAGTCCCCCATCTTAACACTGCCACCAAACTCTTATTTTTATCAGAACTCCCTGATTCCAAACACAAATCAGTTCCAAGTCATTGGCCTATTTGACTTGCTAGCAATCAACACAGTGATTATTCTTTCTTCTTTGATGTCTTTCTTTCACATGGTCACAGTCTCTTGATTTCCCCATGCCTGACTGTTAACTCTTCCGTCTCCTGATTCTTTATTATGAGGCCTGTAATTTGGGTGATCCAAACTTGTTCTTTGATCACCTTCCTGTACACCCTTTCTTATGATCTCATATAATTCCAGTGGGTTGATTAGCATCTTCATGCTTACAATTCTCACTGTGCACTTCTGTTTAAATATCTCTCCTACACTTGTGACCTTATATAGCCATGTAAATGTCTAATAGACAAATCCAGTATATGTGCAAATCTGATCTCCAAACATGTTCTACCTCCATCACAGCACTGATGGCTGTGTTATGATCAGGAGCTCTAACCTTGTGTGAGTTCAGTGGAGAACAATGAAGAGGAATTGAACAAAAAAATACGATTTTGTCATTCAGGCCAAAGCCAGATTTAATTCATGTTCAAATTCTTTCAGTATCACTTTGAACTGTACAGAGTGAAACTACGTGTGGTCCTACAGTACTGGTCAGAGCAATCATCTTTTCCTATCATTGCTCTAGTTGCTTACACTTTGGAATATTCTTCCTGCAGGCAGTTCATATAATTAATGCTTTTTTTTCTTGGCATTGGGAATTGAACTCAGGACTTTGCGCTTACTACTAATACTTTTTCTCCAAGTTTTCGCTCAAATTTCATCAAAGAAACACATTTAGTATCTGAAACAGCAATCCTTTACCTAAATACGCCAGTCTTCTTCACCCTGCTCTAATTCTTTTTTCTTATTTTCATTTCTCATCAACTTCTAATTCATTGTGTAATTTAATTATTGAATTTTTAATGCCTACTCTTGCTTATCATTTCAGAGATCATAGATCATTTTTGGTTACTTCATTGATGCATCAGTACTTCTTAGATCCATAACTAGCTCACATCCAATACAAAAATTTTTGAAGAAATGTCATTTTTAATAGCAGGAATTTTAAAATATGCACATTAGTACCCTTTTGAAAAAGTTCTAAAGAATAGATAATAGTTGAAAAGTTAGGTGTTTTGAAAATTCGATAATTTTCAACCCTTAGTTTTAAACCTAATTTTTCAATAACCCAATTGATTCAGTTCTTCAAACACTTTATTAAACATTTATTATTATGATAGAAGAAACTAATGTCAAGGAATTCATAGGATGATACACTGCATTTTGTCCTATAGCAGTTAAGCATAGTGAGTTATATGAGCAAAGACAATCTCTTCCAGAGTCTTCTCCAGCTGTTCAGGCCACCTAGTTTCCTATCTTCTACCTGAAGGAAACCTGGTCACTCACACTCTGGAGACATTCAATGAGAGCATCTCTAGTTTTAAGAGTAGAAAAATTGTACAGGGTAAATCTGACCCACAATAATGAAATTGGAGATAATATGTAAAAGTATATATCTCCCAGAAAGTATCCCTGAAGATGTTTGTTTTATGACAGCGAATGAGCTGTGGGGAAAGACTAGCTGACATCTGCGAGTTTATCCAAAACAACTGACAGGTCCTTCTTCCATCACTCAATATCCCTGGTAATAAACAGTGAGTTTTCAACTAGGTTTTTGTGTTTTATTTTTGTATAGATATAGGAAGCCAACTTCTTACAGACATTTGAGAATAATCACTTATAGGAAAGGTAGAAATTGGAAGAAAGAATGAGAAAAAGGAGAGATGATTTTTTTCAAAGAAACTTAGAGAATAGTGTGTGGAGCCTGGAACAATTTCATGAGGTAGTGGCTCCCTCATGTTCATGAAGACAGGGAAGAGAGGAAAGACATCCATGACTTAGTATAAATATGCTAATCACATGTTCAGTACAATAGTGAATCATGGAGAACACGTGGAACTTTAGCAGTTGAAGTCACAAAGTGATATTTAAATCGTAAGAATTTGGATCAGGTGTACTGGTGCATGCCTGTAATCCCAGAACTTGGTAGATTGAGGCAGGAGGGTGGCAGTGAGTATTCAAGGCCAGCCTAGGCTACATAGTGAGATCCTGTCTCAAAAGAAAATTGTTGGTGGGCGTGGTAGTGCACGCCTTTAATACCAGCATTCGGGAGGCTTAGGTAGGTAGAGTGTTGTGACTTCAAGGCCGGTTTAGGCTATAGCATGAATGCAAGGCCGGCCTGAGCTACATAGTGCAACCTTGCCTCAAAAAACTAGGGCTGGGAGTTTGGCTCAGCGGCTTATGCACCTGCCTGACAGGAATGAGGTTGTGAGTTTGATCCCTGGTGCCACAAAAAAAGAAAGAAAAAAGAAAAAGAAAAATTAAGTATAAAGTTGTAAACTTCTAAGTTTTTTATTAAATACACTATTTAAGATAGAGTGAATAAAATTAGGGAGTCAGAACTTAGATTTTATCAAATGGGATTGAGTAGTTCTATCTGAAAAAACGAGAAAACTCACGAATCATCTTATTGCATTACACATGGAGGGGGAACAAAGATCCAGCAGGCCCAAGACAAGAGATGGAGAAACCCCGGTGAAGGAGCTGAGTTTAACAGCTGAGTTTAATAGCTCCTACCATTTACTACTTCTAGGTGTGGACAGAAATCTAAGAAGTGAGATCTTGAACAAATATGAGTTCTTTTCCTAAGAAACAGAAAAACCAAAGCAGAATTCACTAAGACTTGGAAAGGGACCTTAACTCCTGGGTTTTACCTCAGCAGAATGACTGAATTCAAGGTATGTGCAGAGTGGATGACTTAAAACCTAAAAGATGGTGGGCATAGTAATGCAGGCCTATAATTTCCACATTCCAGGAACACGATGCAGAGAGAGTGCCAGTATCAAGCAATGCTGGGAAGCTCAATTATTTAGTGAGTCCCTATCTCAAAAACAAAAACTAAAATTTAAAAAGAGCTGGACTTCAGCTCCCTGGAAAGACCTGAGTAAAATCCTGGGTGCCACTAAAACAATCCAAATCAAATCAAACAAGCAAAAACACTTAAACCATAAAAATATCTGAAAAGTAAATTGAAATTTAATCAATCTTAAAGTGTAAAAATTAGAAAACGCTATCCTTCAAAAGAGCGGGGAACCAAAGACTTCACCATCCACTCAACTGAAAGCTATAGGTCCAGTATGAAGCAGGCATAGACTAAGCTTCCAAGGGATGCAAAGCAACATGATTTTTTTAATTCATTTGAAGTCATCAGCTTTTATTCTTTTTGTTTACCAAAGATGAATCTTTGTAAAGAAAAACTATCATCTGCTTTCATTCAGAATATCTAACATTTGATGAAAATTACTTAACACACCAAAAACAAAACCACATACCTGAAAAGGGGAAATCCAGAAATCAACAAAATCAAGTTATTAATTGATGAAAACTCAGAGATAATTATGATAGGAGGGGATATAAACCTGTATATGTGTATATGTAAGATAACTAAAAAGAACACTGCTCAATGTATTCGTTATTGAGAGGGAACAATTAATACTCATATGATTGGATCAATCTTGCATGTCTATATCTGTTAATGTAAGAAACCATTTTAAAGATAACGATGCGCAAATTGCAACCATTGTCAAGCTTCTATCTTCCAG
>RJWM01048079.1:0-11635 GCA_004363535.1 Dasyprocta punctata | reverse complement strand
TTAATTGCAACACCATTTTTTGGCCTCTTTTTCTGCCTCCCTTGCACTTGTCCCCACTGTAGGTACACTACTTAGTTTATTATTATTCATCTTGGGCTAACAAACTACCATAGACTGGGGTGGTTTAAATAGTAGCAACTTATTTCTCATAATTTTGGATCTTGACAAGAAAAATTCAAGGTGCCGACTGATTCAGGTCTCTGGTATGGGTCCTCTCTGCAGATGGTTTCCTGTATCTCATATAGCAGAAAAAGAGAAAGCTCTGGTCTCTCTTATAAGGATGTTATTCCTGTTGTGTGTGTGAGGGTGCATCTTATCCTCATGGCCTCAGCTAATGACTTAATTACCTTCCAAAGGTTTTACCTCCAAATGCCATCATATGGAGGGTTATAGCTTTTTTGCTGCAAGATTTCTTGTGGCCTTTAATTTGAAAATGTTTGTGCATCTTCTGGTGGAGGTTGGAGCAGGAAAAATACCCATTCTTTCCCATATGCATTTGGCATCTGATGCCTTGGTTGTCAGGGCATCTTTCCAGAGGTTTTCTTTAGACCCCTTCCAGTCAAAATGTGGTTTGCGGACTATGATGCGCTCACACAACATTTATTATTTGTCCACAATGAGAAAAGTTGAGAGTCAATATTGAGAAAATATTTTAGCCATTTGGCAATTCTTCCAAGAGTATTATAAGTGGGCTTGTGTGTTGTTTTTATGTCATTACATTTTTCCAGTAACCCATTTTTATTGAGTTGTGCAACAATATCAGTTTATGACAGATAAAAATAATAATTAAAAAATCTGGCTCTTTCTGCATGCAATTAGGGGAGCACTTTCTAAAGGTAGACTTTAGGAAAACAGAGGTTAAGACCCAGCTCTAACTTCCTGAATTCCTTTCCAGAGATTTCTGCAATTGTACCCCCTGTGAACTGAGTCAACTTGCTCTTCCATGTCCCACATTTACCAGGGCATTTGCCACCAGAGCTATGCTTCTGCTGCTTTAGATGCCTGGACTATTTTTATTTATCCTTCAAAATTTAGTCCAAAAGCTAATGGCTCTATGAAGATTCTCTAGACTCTTCCACTTACAATTGGATGACTTCTCCTTGCTTCCATGACAGTTTCCCAAATCAGTGCTCCTCTTTTGAAGTGTATTGCTTACTACCAAAAAGTAGGGAACCCCTGTGGTGTGAAAGCCATGGACTCACTGGTGGATATAAATGTATCAAAATGCTTGCCTTTGACAGTTCATTCTTTATTTTATTTTCTAGCAGTAGTTCACCTATCAAATAATTCACTGGATACTCCAAATTTATTTTTAACAGATTGAGTTACAATTTATATACTATTAAATTCAATTATACAATTCACTCTCAGTTTTTAGTTTATTAACAAGTTACTGAATTATAACCACAAGAAATTTTAGATCATTTCATCATCCTTCCAAAACCTGTACCCATTAACAATTTCTATTCAACTACGTATCTCATAATTGAGAAACCACTAATGTAATGTCTGTCTCTATAGATTTGCATATTCTAGACATTCATATAAATAAAATAGTCAAATGTGTTTTCCTTTGTGCTTGGTTTCTTTCCTATACAATAATATTTTTCAAGGCCCAATTACATTTGAAAATGTTTGTTAGTATTTTATCGAGGATTTTTGTGCCTATGCGTATAAAAATATTGATCTTTACCTTGTTTTTCTTGTGATGTCTTTATGTGATTTTTGTATCAGGGTAAAGTTGGCTTCTGCAATAGGTTGAAAAGTATCCCCTCATCAATTTTTAAAATGAGTTTTTAAAGATTTCTTACCAATTCTTTAAATATTTGATAAAATCTGCCAGTAAATGGTAAATTAACATTTAAAAATTTCCCACACTAAGCTTGCAACTTTTTGTAGGTCTCTTTAGATGTTCTATTTTACTTTACATAAATAGTGTGTGTGCATTTCTAGCAGTTTGTTATGTAAGCTAGGATACCAATTTGCTGTATATAGATGTCCAAAGTATTTCCTTGTAATCTTTTTTGTTTAATTTCTGTAAGGTTGACAGTGATGTAATTGTTCTTGATTCTATTAATCTGAGTTTTTGTTTTTTTTTTCATTAGCTTAGCTAAAAATTTATTGATATTTACTCAAAGACCAATTGAAATATGGGCTTATTTTTCTCTATTGTCTTTCTCCTATTCTTTGTGCTTCTTTTAGAGTATTATTACTTTCTTTGTTTAGCGTGCTTTGCATTTAGTTTTTGTTCTTTTTATGATTTCATAACTGCATATTAGGTTATTGACTTGTGATGCATTTGTCATACAAACACTTATAAACTTCTCTCTAAGCACTTCTTAGAGAGTGTATTCCAAAATTTTTGTATTGGATCTTCATTTTCATTTATCTCAAAATGCTTTCTAGTCTGTCTGGTGATTTTTGACCCATTTATTGTTTATGAATATTTGGCTTGATTTCCACGTATTTGTGAACTTCTAAATTTTTCTGTTACCTTATTCTTTTGTGGTTAGAAAATATACTTTGTATGATTTTAATACTTTTAAACTTAATAAGTATTGTTGCATATATTTGTTGGGGGAATTTCCACATATATTTGAGTAGAATTCATATTTTTCCTGTTATTGGATGGAGTATTCTATAGATGTCTATTAGATCAAATTGGCTTACAACATAGTTCGAGTTCTTTATATTTTTGTTGGTTTTTTGAAGTTGTTCAGAATTTATATTTATTTTTAATAAATGCATTTGAAAGACATTCGTTTCACCCATTTTTCATAAAACTACTGGGAGATATATCTACCATCAAAGAGAAAGAGGATATTTGAGATTCCTGTGATTAAACATTTTTCTATAGCCTGTGAAGTAGCCAAATACCTTTACTTAAGGGCTCTCTGAAGATTCAGCTTGGCTGAATTGTTGGGAGATTAATAGCAGAAGAGCTGATTGCCAGGTTTTGTCTACTGCTTTGAGTAAAGTCACCTTTGTGTAAATATAGAACAACACACTCAAACACTTAGTGATTCCTGACATTGAATTAAATACCTACTGTGAGTCGGGCACTCAAAGTGCTCACGATATGTTTTATGCTTGGTTTTACTATAGCATAGAACTGAGAATCTGATAATAAATCCCAACAATAGCAGGGGAGAGTAATAACATCCTCAGCAGATGTATAAACACCCTCCTTCCAGAACAAAGCTACATTTGAGTGATTTTTTTCCTCAAGTCCCCCACATACTTCTTTCCCTATCTCAATCAATTCTTGGCCTATTAGAGAGTCATTACTTAGCCCAAAACCCAGTCCACAAACTCAACTCTATTCTATCAGCAGTAATGTCCAGTGTCCTGAGGACCACACAGTTTTGCACCTTGTCTCATCAGCAACGGCTCACTGTCCTGATGTGCACGGAGATAAGCAGGTAGGCACCTGTGAGTGCAAAGCCTGACCCTGGAACTTACTAGATATCCAACATTGAGCTATGTGCTCCACTCCCCTGAGCTTCTCAGTCTTCTAATCTGGAGACTGGGCATGAAAATACTTATTACACACAAGATCATAGTGAGAATTAGAATTGATAAAGATGCCTGAAACATAGAGGACATTATTCAAAAAAATTATTATTTGAAATATTCATATCACCATGCATGAATTCTCATTGTGTATTACACAAAATTATTCAGCTTGGAGGTACGTCTCATTCTAAAACCAAACCTGCTGGCCTGATCTGTCTTTTTGTTCAATACCTGCAAACAACTGGCACTGCTCTTTGGGGTTGGCTGTTAGTTGGAATCTTGTGAATGAGTGGACTACTTTGCTCTCATTATCATTCTGTCCCTATATCAGTCAAGTTTTCTAAGCTTTGTATATTCTACCCACTGCTCTTTGAGGCCAGGATCTCTATCCTCATCACGTGTCCTTGGGTGCTGATCCTGCCTGGTTCTAGTATTCGCTCTTTTTCCCATTTGTTCAGGTCACCAAATTCTCAAAATCCCTCAGGACATGGAACAAACCCAAATTAAGAAGGCTGAACTCTGAGATCTTATTCTCAATGCTCCCAGTATGTAATGGAGCCATCCAACCTATACCAAGTAGCTGAAAGTTGACTCACTTCAACGACTCAACCCTGACACAGACTCTATTCCCCTCTTTAGGCCAGATGGCAAAACGCTCATTAACCTCATTCTGATGGACTTGTTTTTCCCCAAGATGAGCTGTTACAATCAATTATCTATTATTTGGCTCTTTGGCATTTTATTCAACAAATACCATCCATTAACTAATATTTTCATTGCCAGATCAATGATAATTAATTATCACAGTGATAACCCATGGCACCAAAAGATGCAGAAATCATTCAGAATACAAAGTGAGAGAGAAAATGAGAAGCAGATAGAGGACAAGACACAGCAAGTGAGGTCAAATCAAGCTCTGCATATTTTTAATGAGAGACTATGAAGCATTAACTCCAAAATGTTCTAGAAACTGCAGCTCACTCAGAAGTGCCCAGAAAACTTCTCCTAATGGTCCTCGTATGTAATATCTAGAAAATCACATTCGGCATTGGCTGAATCTTTTCAAGAAGTGCCCCTATCTTCACCCTATAGGCTGGACAACGGTCAAGAGACGTGGAGAAAATCCATTTACCTGAGCAGAGACAACATATCAATCACTATCATTATATTTACCACTCTTCAGTTGGAAAGGAAATTACTAGCCAGGGATTATAGCTTAGCAGCGCAAGTGCCTTCCTGGCAAGTGAGAGGTCATGAGTTCAATCCCTGGTACCGAAAAAAAAAAAAAAAAAAGAAAGAAAAGGAAATTCCCTCTCTTTCCTTGATTTTCTAAGTTTAAGAATGATTAAGGATCATTTCTGAAATATATAATATCAAATTCCTAAATGAAAAACAAATTTAAAAAAAATACAACAAAGGTAACAGGGCAACTTTACTTTCAGAATTTGACAATATGTTATTTTAACTGCATAAAGATTGTCAACTTCAGGCACAAGACTTCAGGTACAAGACGAGTGCTGGATTTGGTAAATGACAAGCATTCAAGGCATTCTGTTGTGTTTATTTAAGAAGCCTAACTGAGGAAGCTGGGCAAGGTGGTGCACGCTTGTAATTCCAGCACTTGTGGCTAAGGCAGGAGGATAGACATGAGTTCAAAGCCATCCTGGGCTACATAGTAAGTTCAAGGCCCACCTGTACTACATAGTGAGACCTCGTCTAAACAAACAAACAAACAAACAAACAAACAAACAAACAAAGAAGTCTAAGGAAAGGAAGCTAAGTTTCCTATTCCAATTAAAAATAATACATGCTTCAGTGAAACGCTTTTCCACCTTGAGTATTCTCTCTATTCCTGGATTTGGTTCTGCTGTTGGAGCTACGTACAACCTGCTTAGTTGTTCACAGACACTGTGCCACATGGGTGTAGCTTTCCAGGGGCTTGGCAATGGAATCACTTGAGAGTTACTGGGTTCTATAGAGCAAGTCAACCATCTCCCTCTGCAAAATAATAAAAGGAAGTAAAAAATATCTTCACGAATGCATACTCAGAGTATCACATAAGAGTCATAGGAGTTGTGCTATGGCAGAACAAGATTCTTATCATTAGCATTCTGATCATCCTAGAGGCCCACTTTGTCAGTGTCATGTCTAATTGACTCTGACTCCATTGTGCAGTGTGGCAGTTTTCAAATATCTGAAAGCCATCACGTGTCATTTTTGAATTCCTCTTCCACTTGGATGTTTCAAATCATTATGCTTCTTTGGTTGAGTTACATTCTTAAAGCTCAGAACATGGCTATCCTGACAAAATGAAACCATGGAAACTTTAGAAGCCAACTCATAATCCATCAGTGAGAGCAGTGAGACATGGGCAGTGCCAGGAACATTGAGAGATTCTGCTAGATGAGAAGGTTATGTCCCGGAGAACAATTCTTACCCCACGAGATTTGTTTTACTACCAGAGCAGAATCGCTACCCTCAAAAACTTTTACTTTACAAACTATAAGGTAGGGTAATCACATTTCTTACAAACTGGGTTCCCAGGGGTCAAAAAGATATCTTCCCAAACATGGAGTCAAAAATAAAGCCAAATACTGATACAGGAAAATGACCAGACAGTTACTGAGAGGATTTTAAAGCCTTAGGAAAGATAATAGACATTAGAAAGAAAGAAGAAGCCAAATGTGTGAGAAAACCTGAGTTCAGGGTCTTGCCTGGTTGTATAAAAGAGTCTGGCTAAGGCAGTAAAGAACCCTGTACTGCAAGGTGCTTTAGTACCGGCTCTGAGCAGCACCCTCTGCCACCAGTGCACAGCAGGCACGGAAGATGCTCCAGTCCCATAATGAAACATTTTAGTCCAGAAGAAAACTGGGTAGGCAGATTCCATTTGGGACACCAGCATGATGCTGTGGACTTGAAATTAGTAGTAATTTATAAACAGGATAGTTCAGGTTAGTGAGGTAGCTTCTCTGACCTAACAGCATCTTTTTCTCTGGAATGAGAGTCAGAGCTAAGAGCTACACACTTTGTAGCAGTGAGGTCACCAAGAGAGGAGAGGAGATGCCAGATGTGTAACTCTCATTGTCACCTTCAGTAAGAAATTGGAAACAAATCTTAAAACATTTTCTTTTAAACCGTAATGACAGCCAAATTCGGATGTCGTGAGCCTCTCTGGCTGACAGATCTAATCCAAGTGAACTCTATCAGTAAAAATAAGTGTTATTTCACATTTTTGTTGCTGAATCCTTAAAACAAAGTAGGTTTTTGTTACCTTTGGAATTTGTGCTATGCAGAAGCCTGCACCTCACATTGTCCCAAATCATGTCTCAACTCTGTACACAAAGTCACATTCTCCAAAAGTGTCTCTGTTCTTCTGAACAAGTTCATAAAAGCAGAAGAAAATAGAAGACACTCTAAAGTGCATTCTAAATAATTTTACTCCATTCATTTCCTTTTAAAAATTTCTTGGATTTTTTTTACAAATTTATCATCGGCACAGGGTAAATTTTTCACAGGGAAAACTGTTCTTATATATGACATATACCTGAAAATAATTTGCTCATTTAACCAAAAAAAAGGGGGGGCACAAATTACAGGCACAATTTAAAATATAACCCTTCCTTTTCCGTGACAAAGCTTTGTAGAAATAATCTGTGAAACAGATCCACCCCGCCTCCCGGGGTGAAGTAGGGACTCTTCAGACAGCTCTTTTACTGCCCTCTAAAGTTCAAGAACAGCATAACAGCTCAACTGTGCAG
Source organism: Dasyprocta punctata (assembly GCA_004363535.1). Classification (NCBI taxonomy): domain Eukaryota; kingdom Metazoa; phylum Chordata; class Mammalia; order Rodentia; family Dasyproctidae; genus Dasyprocta; species Dasyprocta punctata. The sequence goes on along the minus strand of RJWM01048079.1, from coordinate 4,361 downwards.
GCCAAAATACATTCGTCAAATGAAATAAATACTCCACCTGCCTCATTTAAAGACGGGACCCTTTATGTGGAAATGCATCCTTACACAACTTCCTTACTGTGCGAAGAGAGACACGAAGAGATCAATATCTCTTTGTGGTCTCTTGAAATCAAGACGCATGAGAAATGTTATACATGAGGCTGCTGCTGCTGTAATATGGCACATTCAACAACAGTAAATGTCTTTCCATAAGAGTATTCTGTAAAATGACAACAAATCATACAGCATAATATGTTTATCATCATTATGAAATACTATGTGCTGTACATACTTGGATTGCTGTATTTTTATATGATGGGCAACAATCTCAGCGTGTCTACAAACAAGTGGCTCGTATGTTGCACTACAACTTCACAAGGCTATGACTAAAATAGAGAAATTTTTTGGTTTCATTATTCTCTAACGGAACAACCATCACATACGAAGCTCATCACTGAACAGGATATCATTACAAATGGCAGAACTATACCAGAATTATTAAGACATCAAAAAGAACTGAGTTCATTAGTGTTTGGTCTCACTACAGTGAGGCCGTTCACATCTGCTAAAATGTAAGGTATTCTTGTGACAAGATCTGATATCAGGTCAGAGATTAAAGGTCAGGTGCTGATATTTATCTCTGATGCAATTATAATTCACACTTTACTGTACAACCTAATCACACAGGAGCCAGAATTCTGAGTTCTGAAAGCCATCAATCTTTTAGGGATATTTGTAATTCGTGTTTTGTGGTTTTATATTACTCATGCCATGATTATGACCGAAACATATTACAACAAAAAATAAAGAATGGTGTTGGTAACATTGGAAATGTCTGCTAAGAAACAATATATAAAACTACAACTCAGAAAGTGATATATGCTGCTTCCTGAAGTTATTTTAATGATGTAGCAGGGAAAAGTAAGATCTGGGGATTTGTATCCAATCAGTTTCTCAAAACCTGGAGATCGAGGGTGCTGTTCCAGAGAAAGAAGCAAAACAGAAGTAGCTAGGAGATGATTGGACAGGAGTGGAGAATGCAGGATAGCTAGCTTCTTCCCATTCTTTACACTGGGGACAGGGCAGAGATTCAAGGAAGAAGAGAGGACAGGAACAAGGAAAAAGGGGAAAAAACAAGAGACATGGAAACAAATGCAATATAGACTACTTATAGAGTTCCTATTTTGAACTAAGTACTTTCTGCTGTTCATAATAAATGTATGAGGCATTATTTCTATATCATTGATGAGAAAGTTGAAGCTTTAAGAGAACAAAAGATGATGTGGTCTAGTCATGCAGTTCATTACAAGTGGAACAAGCCCAAAAAGAAAACGTGGATTTATTAGGCACTGCTTGTCATGCATTGCTCAATGCTGTTGCCAAATAACTTTGAGGGGTGTGTCCTAGCTAGGAAGGTAGCAAGTGAAAAAGAATAAAAAGGGACAAACAGACCAGGGGAGACTAAGGGACAATTTCAAAGAGCCTATGGTGACACACTGAAAACCTGCAGGGAAGCTGGGAGTGGTAAGAGCACTCGGGGCATACAGCCAGATTAGAGGACCAGGTGTTAATATTAAAAATAAAGTCTCAGCTGCGCGTGGTGGCACACACCTTTAATCCCAGCACTCGGGAGGCTGAGGTAGGAGGAGCGTTGTGAGTTTGAGGCCGGCTTGGGCTACAACGTGAGTGCAAGATAGGCCTGAGCTACACAGTGCGACCCTGTCTCAAAAAACGAAGGCCAGGATTTTGGTTCAGTGGTTTAAGCGCCTGTCTGGCAGGTGCGAGGTTGTGAGTTCAATCTCTGGTGCCACAAAAAAAAATATACAAATAAATAGTCTTTGCAGGCCTAAAGTCATTATGACAGTGCTTTTAATTTTCGCTGTGCATCAGTGGGCAATTCAGAAGAACACCTTTAGATCCTGCAGCTCTTCAGCCTCACCTGGGAAATGTTAGAAATGCAAACTCTGAGCTTTCTCCCTACCCCCAAATACACTACTGAAGAATATCTAGGAATAGGGCTCTTGCAGCTTAGATCAAGAATGCCCTCCAAAGGCCTCATTTGGCTGTGGGAAGTTTGGACAGAAGAGGGGGTCACTGGGGATATAACCTGGAAGAGTATTTCTCCCTGTTCAGTTCCTGCTTTCTTGATCTGCTTCCTGGCCACCATGATGTGAGCATCTTTCCTTCACCCGGGCCCTTCCTTCATACCTTTCCTGCCTTGAAGCCAGCCCGGCATGGACTGAGACTATAAATCAACACAAACCTCTCCTCCTTTAAGTTATAATTATCAGGTATTTTGTTCCACAGGTGAACAAAATGACTGAGAAGCCCAGAATCCTGTTTAAGCCTTGCAGGAGGAGATTCCCATGCCTGCTCACACTTGAGAACTAGGTTAGTTTAGCACAGGATTTAGATGACTTCTGCTATTAAATAAGTTTGAAAAAGCCCTGTTTTTATATTTAAGTGGATATTTTTACAACAGGCCCCATAAAATGCTTCTTTTCTCTGGAAAAAGTTATAGTAATCCAGAGTCTCTTCTCTTATTTTAGCCACGGATTCACTGATTTAGACAGTAATGTACCAATTCCAACAGTCTTCATAGGGTTGTTTCATAACTCGGAAGAAATAATAGGATTGAGAGCTTAAAGTAATTAAGGCACTAAGGAAGCATTAAGAACACATCATTGAAATCATTTCTGCATTTTAATTCTAGAAATTTAACATTTTATTTAACATTTTGCTATGATGATAGAAATAAAGCTGGATGAGCTCCTGAAATTTGCATTTCATGCTAATTTTTGTATAGTTTAGTTCCTACAGATTATAGAAAATGGATTGAGGTAGTTACGTGTTTCAACCTCTTAATTTGCTTTTCACTAGGATTTTAGAGGATATATCTAATTTCTATCCCACCTCAATCTTGTGAGATAGGTATTATTATTATTTCTACCCCACAATTGAAATGCTGGTTCTTTTCAGCTACCTACTCAGTTATGGATAAGAACCAAGGAGACTTTCTTTTCTCCCTGGATTTCACTTCAAATGGGAGAAGCTCATGATATTTTTGAGGGTAAAAAAGGCAGCATACTTGATTTTGTATCCCTAATAATATTTACCAAAATATCTAGAAGGCAATTTAATAGATTTTTTGACAAAGGCATGTTATATTTAATTTTATTTCTTGAATTTGGAAAAAGGGAAACAGAAATAAACACTCATGCACTGAGAATGTGTTTGCATGTCTCCCGGGCACTAACTCCCTTTTTACTGTGCATCCTTATAAAAATGAAATGCCCTCTGTGGCAGATGTGCTTTGAAGTTCACCAAAAAATGTATGAATCTTCTGTAAAGTTCTGGTTGACAATGGCTGGCCATTTAGGGACCACCTTTCCTAGGCACAGTCACTACGGCTATATGACTTGTTCTTGCTAATAAGCAGGGAATAGGGTAATGTGTGTCACAGGTAGAGAGAGGGGAGGATGACAAGTAGATGTTCTTTCTTTGCTTTTTCTTTCCTCCTCTCCCAAATTAAGAGGATTCCACAAGATGGTGGAACAACAATACGGATGGAATCTAGACTCTGAACCATAGGGATTTGGGAGTCACTTGTGACTATAGTATACCTCAGCTTTTCAGACAAATGCATTTGTATATTGAATATATATATTTTTTTTTCAGTAAGCATATGAGAAAAAAATCATTTATCTTGTGTAACTTTCTACCAAAAGCTTGGGTGATTAGTCCACTTCCTATCCCTCCCATCTATCTCTGGAAAAATGGAATACTCTGGAAAATGAAGTACTTTCTGATGGCAATTGAAAATAGTTTTTAAAACAATGAAGAACGGATCTGATTTTCATGTTGTCTTTGGAAATTCAGATTTAACAAATAAAAATGGGGGTTTTACATAGATTTATCTTCACCATTTTGTTAGAGTATATAATATCTGAGAACATAAAATGAAGCTAAGATGTTTATTATTTATATCTGAGAAATGTTTATATCATACGGGGGACAAAGGCAGTTACTTGGAGTCATGTGTGGATTACACAGAAGACTGAAAATTCAGAACAGGGCTGTCGAGTAACAGAACTTGATGGAGAATTACCACCTATGTAGAATAATTTTGAATTTGTCAGTAAAGTGGCAGAAGCACTGGGTAAAAACAATGCTTTTAATTACTGTCTTTCATGAATTACAGTAATAGGAAATATTTAGCTGAATTTCTATTTAAGAAAAGGCAAGATAAGTGTCACTGAGATTTTTGTTAATTCCTCTAACGTTTTCATTATTATTATTATTGCTTTTGAAACCGCCACAGTACATATACCTCACTGCTCCGC